>MJUU01038630.1:34504-58385 GCA_002080025.1 Modiolus philippinarum | reverse complement strand
TTATCAATCAATCAATAAATCAGTGAAATGTTTCCAATTAGAGACCCGTTATTCTGAGTTTCTCATTAAAGGTCATCATCGTTATGATCATAATGATTCATGCATGAGCAGTGCATCATAATTGTTATTACATCCCATCTCTTTTGTTCTCGCAGGGGTGATCTCAGCCGGATCACCCCAGCAATCTCAAGTGAAAACAAATGATATTTTTGTGTCGCCTGCTTCTAGTGTAGGATCGACACATAGGGTTCACTATCCGTCGTCTTGCGTCCGTCTGTATGGCTCAAACATTTTAAGCATTATCCACATCTCCTCCTAGACCGTTTGGCATTTCTCAACCAAACTTACAGGAATGCTTCAGTATATTTTGAAAATGTGCACCATGCATTTTGTTATTCTTTAATTTTGTTTTTTTCAGATTTTACGCTGTTTTTGACTTTGCCATTTTAGCTTTCTTGGGTCTTGAGGGTACGCCTCCATTATCCGCAACTCCTCCTAAACCGCATGGCACTATTCAACCAAACTTGCAGAAATGCTATGAGGTATGAGTAAAACTCATTGTTGAAGGCCTCATGGTGACTTCAAGATGAAGAACAACAATAAAAGCGTTGTTCCATTGCTTATTATTACCATGTATTTGTAGAGACTTTGTCTCATTTGCATTTACTCCATATCCCTACGTTGTTAATTCAGTATATATGAAGATATGCACCATGCATTTTGGTTTTCTTAAATTCTGTTTTTTCCAGATTGGACTTTGTCATTTTATCTTATTGGAGTCAAAGGATATGCTTCCATCATCCTCAACTCCTGATAAATGGCCCTGTATTTTTCTATAAAACTTGGAGGAATGCATGCTTCACTGTATAATTTAGATGTGCAACATGGACTTTGTAATTCTATTTTGAACACAAGAATTCTTAAATATACATAATGCAGGCGACACATGTGTTCCGTAGAACACCCATGCATTTTTACTTTTTTATTTTTGTCAAGGCCAGACTGTGAGAACTGTTCAATTTTTGGACTTTGTAGAATTTTATGTTTGACTATCCATAAAATTTTTAAAGGTAAAGTTTTTTTAACCTTGAAAAAAAAACATTGCCTATAGTGGGACTCGAACCAGGGTCGTCTCCTTTACTAGACTTCTACACTACTATTACACCGCGAACTTGTTGGAATTACCTCGTTAAAAAGAAACAATTACCAATTTACAATCAAAGGTCACATACCATAACAGAACTGCACAGGACACAAAAATGAAGGACAAATGACATATACAAACAACTGTAGGAACGCGGGACTGCCGGACATTATATCAACACTAGCAAAAAGCAAAAGCTAGCAGTAGGGTTATCTTATACTTTTTTGGTACCCAAATTTCACTTTTTTCTTCCTGTTTCCCTATAGTAAAATGAACATGCGAATAAACAAATGAACAGAGCCTAGTACAGGTAGACTACTAACTACAAAACCACTGTCTTGAAAAAATCAAACAATGGGACAAAACGTTACTTAGAAAGGTGTGAGATGGAGTAGTCTTTGTTGTCGTTAGTGATGCCCTCTAGAAACTATTATAGATTCTTCTTTTGTATCGAATGGGAATGGGAGAAAAGATAGCACTTTTTATATGAATGTTTGGAATTCTTTACATTTCATTTTTTTTCTCTGTCATCATAGTCATCATAGTCCAACAGCTAAAGATATTTTCAAATATTCAAATATCAGTGCCCTTTGCATTTTTGATAAGAAACAGAAAGAGTAATTTTTCTGCAATTTTTACATTTACCTGATATCATATGCAGAATTTAAATTCACAGTAACTTCGGTATTTAGTTATTTATTATCATACAAGATTTCATTTCAAATCAAAATCAAATTATTATTTATATTTCACAAGCTCTTTAATGCAACAATGTTCATTGCTTGTTATGCTTTTAATTTGACTGCATTAGCTTTTCCTTATATGTATCAAATACAACATCCTGCTTCGATGGGTCTTCATTGGTTATAAAAATCATCCAATCATTTGTGTATTCCTCTACTGATACCATTCCATGATCAGGCTTGTATATTTCAAAGGATTTCCGGAGTAACTCTTCATTATTGTGGCCCCAAACTTTAAAAACCTTCACGTAATTCTCCAAGGAAATGATATCTGTATCATCTGTGTCAATAACTGAGATAATTTCCTCGGCACAGGCTCGAATGGTTGAAATGAATTTATCCTTATCCTCTGTGTATTGCCTTTCTAAATCCTCAATAAAGTCTTGTACCGTTATTTTTTCCCTTCCTTTAAGTATGTACGTATTCCACCACTTCTCTATTTTTTCATCTGCCAATTTTCCCTCTTTTTCAGAGAGCCCCTCCACATTTGGAAAATCTTTCAANAGAATCAGCTATCGGGTTAACACTGAAGTGCTGACTACTGGGCTGGTGAATACAAACCAAAATCAGACTAAGGACAGAGCTATGCGATAGAGAGATACTGCTTAGTTTCAAATATAATTTTCTAAGAACCAGATATTGCAAGTTTCAAAGTAAAATTTGTTTTCAGGTCAGTACTTACTTTTAAAAATTTTCTTTCACTGAGTGAGACATGAATTTAGCAGAATTTCTTGTATTAGCGGAAGTTATCTTCAACTTTTAAGTTTTCGAACACTTTTTTCGTAAAATACAACATTCAAATGAAAATCCCGCAGACCTAAATCAATAGTTTACAACCATGACATCGACCAAATAACTATTTAACGGATGACAGCGATTGTAAGAGCGCTTTGCCAGTTAATTTTATGTATATTGACGATCTCGCATCAATGGGCTAAATGAGACACAGATTTGGCATTGCTCGACAATTAGCAATGAATTCCGCTAAAACCGGTGTTAGTGGTCGTCTTGAATTTATTATGAGGTTGTTGAAGTTCTCATTGTAATTCGAGCTGAAGAACAACAATAAAAGCGTTCTTCCATTGCTTGGTTTTACCATGAAAAAGAAAGGGAATAAGGTAAATGTCAAGGAGACAACATCCCATCTCCAGGTTAAAACGACTCAAAACAAAGCATTTAGGGTTCACCGTACGGTCTTCAAAAGAATGAGGAACCTCACACCATATAGCCCTAAATGGCCCCAAAAAGTAAAAAAGTGACTGAATCAATGAAAACAAACCACATCCAACAACCCGAATATCAAGAAACTAAAATTTTATAAGAAAACAAGGACAAGCCAATGACTATCATATTCCTGAATTGGGACAGGCGCAAAAATTGCGGTGGGGTTAAACTCGTTTTCTTGGATCGAACCCCCCCCCTATGTGCGGTAAATAACTAAAAAAAAATACACAAACAAACTCACAGTAAAAATCAAACCAGAAAAAAAGTCCGAGTCATCAAGACAAGTACCTTTACAATGAAGTACATAAAACATGAAGACAATACACACGGGTACTGTCCTGACAAATGCTTGCAGTTACTGACAGCTGGCTAAGGACATAATTTCCGTTGACTATGATATCAAGCCTTCTTACATATGAAACTTCAATTGAAATACTTCGAAATACATTTCGTAGAACAACATCATCAATTATAAAAGAAGAACATGATATTGTGCAATGCCAAATACTGCCAATATGAAATTTGTTTTAATCTAGTTATGGCGTATAGCATTTAGGAGCTGCCAACAAAAACCAGAAGTAAAGATTTAACAACAATGCTGTATTTATATCCTTTATGAATGAGTTTGTTCAACGGATTTATAAGTTTGGAAGGACACTTTTTGAATTTATGCGCTTTGTAAATGATATTTCCATAGAAGTTTTGATGTGAAATGCCCTGTTGTGTAGGAGTCCTGCATGTGGAACCAATTTTTTTTATTAAGTCAATGTATCCATATAAAATTTAGAAAATGTTTTTATCAATTTAGGATATCTTAACCCTTGTTGCAGAAGCTTTTCAGTTAGACAAATATTTCGGTCGTTTCTGAAGTCAGAAACATCACTACATACTCGTGCAAATCGAACAAGTTGTGAAATGTAGACCCCGTAAGATGGGGCTAACGGAACATCGCCGTCGAGATGGGGAAAATTAACTAAAGAGAAAGAGAAATCATCCCTTTTATCATAAACCTTAGTGTTTAACTTTCCTTGATTTATTGATATATCGAGACCAAGAAATGGAGTGTGATCACTGCTGCTATTGGATTTAATTTAAAGTAAGTTCGGCAGGATAAACTTTAGAAAATTCAGGATTATTTAAAGCCAAAATATCGTCCAAATATCTATATGTATTGTTAAAAATATCCACTAAATGCTGTTTAGAAGGGTCTTTTTGAATTCATGTTTGTTGTCTCTACTGCAGCGTGGCATTCTTAAAAACATTCCCCGTGCGAGAGAAGTATGCTCTCAATATATTTCAGTTAGTGTGTACTTGTTCTTGAGAGAATATCTCATATGGATACACTTTCATACTTTCAGATAATGACATTTTTTAATTTTTTTTTATTGTTATTTCCAAATTTAAACGAAATTTACTGTTTATTATGCAACTTTGGCATTATCGTATTTTTGATTCTGATCACCTGTTGATTGTGCCCATATCTCAATAATTTATTCGCAATATCTAAATAAAAGAAAATTTTGTTAAACCTAAGGATCTTTGCATTCATTGACTTAATGAGGCACCGATGTGATATTTCTCGACAATTAGCAAATTAGCAATGAATCTAAATACTATGAATATGCATTTAAGATGATCATTTCTCAATATGTTCCAAAGTACCACAAAATATTTTTTGGTGATACATGTACTAGTCGAAAATATTCTTAAATTAGGACAATTTTGCAGTTATGAATCATTAAATTATTTTCATGATAAAGTGCTTTCCTAAATATAGACCGTTTATATCCTATTATACTATACAGTTTTACACCTGACAAAATGTCAGATTAATTTTGGTTTAAAATACTGTTATTAAAATGAAGCTAATGGTTCATAGTGTAATTACATATCCCTCCATTGTGAATTTAATGAACTTACATGTAGAGAGATTTATTCCGACATCACCTTGAAAGTAATCTTGAACATTGTTTTATATAAGATGGCCATATGCAGAAACTAAATTCACAGTAACTTCGGTATTTTGTTTTTGTTACCACTGGGTAGATGCCTCTGCTGATGGACTGTTAGTCCATGGGTATTCACCAACCCAGTATCCAGTACTTGGCGGTGCTAAATCGAAAACTGATATCATTTTAAAACTTGCAATATTTACATTTTGGAAAATTTTGTTTAACACTATGGAGTATCTCCCTCTTGCGTAGCTTTGTCCTTACCTGATTTTTCCCTTTATTTAGATCCTTTTTATAATTTGTTTTCTATCAGCTTTTACACATATTTCCAAATATTTTTATTTGATTTGCACTGAAGAGATAAGTTGTCGAGATGGCTATATGCAGAAACTAAATTCACGGTAACTATTGAAAAAAAAAAAAGAGTCAGATACGGGGCGGTTTTTATTTTTGGGTCAAACAAGAAAAAAAATATAGTCATTCAATAGCCTTTCGTTCTTGACGTAATAATCTGCCCCCATTTTGCGAAAAAACATTTCTTGTAATAATGTTTTATTTGGAATTTCTTTAAGATATCTCTATTGTTTTCCCCGTAGTTCAGATGAGAAACGATCTATTTATACTCTGTTTACAAAACTATGAAATTCTCATGGAAAAAAAGGTTATTTCTATTAAGCTAAAGATTGCCTTTCCATAAATAACAGTGCATTCTAGATAAATTAAGTTGAAAAAATTGGCGAAAATATGCAAATTTCGACCTTTGATCTAGAAAAATCATGCACACTAACCCATACAATTAATACAGTGTGTACATATGCTAAATCTTCTGGATGGAAAGTTTAGTGTCAACTTTCTATGTTTATTATATTATAGGGAAACGGGACAGATAAAGGGGACGTTTGGGTACCCATAAACTGGTTTAACCCTACCGCTGGCTTTTGCTAGTACAGGTACCAAGTCCGGCTGTCCCGAGTTTCTATCGTTGTCTACGTTTGTCTTTTGTCTTATTCGTGTTCTTCATATGTAGTTCCATAGCAGATTGTGGCATGTAATTATAATTTTCAGCCATTGTAGGTGTTTCCTGTTATCCATTTTTTACTTTCCTTAAATGGGTTAATAGTTTTCTCTAATACACATACTAAGTATTATGAATTCCAGGTAAATAATTTGATAACAGAACATCTCTTAATATATAAACCCTTCTTCTAAATACAACATTAAATTGGAAAATAAAACAAAACATATACAAAAAAAAACAAAAAAAAACAAAAAAAACAAAAAAACCCCAAAGAAGCAAAAAAGCAAAAAAAAACAGATTTAAGGTGTGCAGATGAGTTCTTTAAGTCAACTCTCTTCAGTGCCGGTTGAAACTTTTGAAAGACAAGAAAAAAAAAGAAAAAAATAGATAGCTGAATGAAAAATCTGATAACCTTCAAAAAGCTTTTCCCGATGAAGATATTCCTTAGTTTTATAAATCAAAAGTTGAAATACTGTCACTTCAAATGATCGGTTTTCGGACCACAACTGAAGAACTGGACTTTTGTGCCGATGATACCTAAAGGGACGACAGAGGCATGGCACCCATATAGGTCTACACGTGTTTTACGGTTGATAATTTCAACAACTGACATCTTATGAAACAATTAGAGGAAATATTGATGAATACTTTTTCAGTAAATCCTAATGAACCCTAACAAAAATCATTAATCATATAAATACTCGGGTAGTTTGTAGATACCTTTCCTCACGTGCAATTACTCTTTTCGTTGTAAATTAAATTCACAGTAATTTCGGTATTTAGTTATTTGTTACCACTGGGTCGATACCACTGCTGGTTGGCTGTTAGTCTCCGAGGGTATTCACCAGCCCAGTAGTCAGTACTCCGGTGCTGAACCGAAAGCCGATTCTATTTGGAACCTTACGTACAGGTTTCCATTCTTGAGGAAGTGCTTTTACTTTTTTCAAAATCACTGTATACGCTATACGCTCGAAAATAACAAATCAATTGAATATACACTCAATAATTTAGGTATACTAAGAAAAGGAAAGCTCACAATTGGGAAGCTAAAATTATCACGTTTCGCAAATTTGTTGGTGGACTGTTAGTCCTCGAGGGTATTCATCAGCCCAGTAGTCAGTACCTCGGTGCTGACCCGAAAGTCGATTTTGTTTGAAAACTTGCATTATCTAAATTTTTAAAATTTTGTTGAAAACTAAATAATATCTCCTTTAAGCAAATCTGTGTGGTCCTTAGCTGACTTTCGTTTCCCATAAATTGTTATTTGTTCTCTATCAGGTTTTAAACATCTTTGGGTTAATGGTTTTCCAAATGTTTAGATTTTATCTGCACTGATGAGACATAATTTGTCGAAAGGGTCATATGCAGAAAATAAATTTACAGCAACTTCGTTATTTTGGCGTTCGATGTATATAAAAAGGCTAAAGCAGGAGTATCAGTAGTCTCTTTCATTTCAAGCTCAGTAGAATAGCTCTGATGAAAATATTCACTGAAGTTTGAATCATTTAAAGAAAGCGCATCGTCTATGTAGTTAAAGCTTGAATTAAGAAATGAGTCATGTTTTTGTGTTTTCTTTGTTAACAATTTTAAATAACATTTTATCTCCAAAAATCTTCAATGCAACAACTATCAACAACATACCTTTTTGTAGAGATATTAACTTCTCTAACTCCTCAAAACAGTGGTATATGACCTGGTGACAATGATCATAGTAGTGAAATTGACAATAAAATGAACTTGTAAGATAGAGGTGAATGTCATTGTAAAATGAGATAATTGTTTTTATCTAAATGCGCAGTACTGCAGTGTTGCCATGAATGACCATAAGAGGTCAAGTATTGTTTAAAAAGCAGAGTTGATTGTAGTTTTTATGAATCATTTGATAAGATATACTTACACTTTGTCAATTGTTCACATCTATAACGGTATACAGCCAGATTAATATGCTAGATGACATTTTAAGTCTGGATTTTATTGTATTTAATTTGTAAATAAAAATTTGACATTTATTTATTGAAAACAAAGGCAGTAGAATACCAAACAACAAAAATTACATAGATCAAAGTTCAGAGACATAGCAAAACCAAGAACGCCAGAAGACAGAAGACTAATGATGCTACACACGACAAAACACACGAACACAACAAATACAACACTCAAAGCTAAAGCACAAACAGTTTGCACTCTAAAAAAACAGAGTGACAACAGGTAATCCGGAAGGGTAAGTTTATCCTGCTCTGTATACAGCACCCGTCATTGTTTCTCATTTGTGAAACTGACATTTCATTAATTAACAATGAAGGGATATGGAGTAAATGCAAATGAGACAAAATCTCTACAAATGCATGGTAAAACCAAGCAATGGAACAACGCTGTTATTGTTGTTCTTCATCTNGAAGTCACCATGAGGCCTTCAACAATGAGCATTACTCATACCTCATAGCAAGTTCAAGACGGCCCCTAGCACCGGTTTTAGCGGAATTCATTGCTAATTGTTGAGCAATGCTACATCCATGTCTTTTTTTCCTTTGATCCATGGATGCGGGATCGTGAACAATTTTAAACTTTACTGGCAAAGTGTTCTCACAATCGCTTTCATCCATTACCCGACAAAAAGACTAGTAGAAGACGATCACAACATTTAAACAACCACAGTGCACTCATTGAGCCAATTGTAAGAAAACATGGCATAATAAAATCATGAGACGTGGGCACAATAAACAGGTGGTCAGAAAAAAACAATTTTAAATTACAAAAAAATTAAAAAGCCAAAATTTGAAAGAATGATAAAGCATCCATATGAGAAATTCTCTCAAGAACAAGTACACCATAACTGAAATGTATATAGAGCATACACCTCTCATATCCTTCTATGATGTCGTGGTGACGGCCAAAAAATTTCTTAATGGATGGAGGTAACAAAGGCTGAACATATCGGTTAGTTTTGTTGTTTGTTTGTATAATTTGGACTGTTTGTCCCAGTGTTCTGAATATCTTAGTGGTCTGAATGAATTACATTATTTACCACAATGTCTCTGAATGAATTCCATTGTTTTACTCAGTTTTCGGAATGAATTACACTGGCTTCGCAATTACACTGTTTATCACAGTGATCTGAATTAATTGTACTGTTTATCACCGTGTTATGAATAAATTATATACAATTATGGCACTTCTACGAGATCAATATGGGGTTTAACGGAGCAATAAAGTAATATTGAACGAGGGTTTAACCCGAGTTCAATATTATCTTTTGCGCTCCGTTAAACCCCATATTGATTGAGTATAGAAGTGCCATAATTGTTTTATTATATTTTATTGACATGGCTGAAGTCACCGATGACAAACAAAAGGGGAGTGGTATATTCTATTGTGGGTGTTAAAGGGGTGTGGCCTGTAAATGTCAATCAAAGTAAGTGTGCAATATGATGATTTATCATGATCAACTGTGCAATATGATGTTTTATTGAGTAGATACATTTCTATACTTTATACATAGAAATAAAAGTACAAATATAATAATACTGTTAACCGCAGTGTTCTAAATGAATTATACTGTATATCACAGTGTTCTGAATGAATTATACTGTTTACAGCAATGTCCTAAATGAATTGCACTGTTTACTGCACTGATCTAAATGCATTGCACTGTTTATCACAGTGTTCTAAATGAATTACACTCTTTACCGCAGTGTTCTGATTGAATTATACTGTTTACTGCAATGTTCTAAATGAATTGCACAGTTTACCGCAGTGATATAAATGAATTGCATTGTTTACTGCAGTGATCTAAATGAATTGCACTGTTAAGGCGTCGTTAAGAATGATATATACTGTTTACTGCAATGTTCAAATCGAATTGCAATGTTTACTGCAGTGATCTAAATGCATTGCACTGTATATCGCAGTGTTCTAAATGAATTACACTCTTTACCGTAGTGTTCTGATTGAATTATACTGTTTACCGCAATGTTCAAAATGAATTCCACTGTTAACCGCAGTGTTTTAAATGAATTGCAATGTTTACCGCAATGTTCTAAATAAATTGCACTGTTTACCGCAGTGATCTAAATGAATTGCACTGTTTACCGCGATGTTCTAAATGAATTGCACTGTTTACCGCAGTGATCTAAATGAATTGCACTGTTTACCGCAGTGATCTAAATGAATTGCACTGTTAACCGCAGTGATCTAAATGAATTTCACTGTTTACCGCAGTGATCTAAATGAATTGCACTATATAAAAATTAAACTGTTTACTCCTGGATTTCAAATAAAAGGATTGTTAAACAGAGATTTTCTGAAGGAATTGGATTACCAGAATCTCCTGAATAAATGATCCCATATAACATTGTCCTGTATGAATTGTTATGTTTTGCCATAATGGAATTAAAATTAGAAAAATGCTTAAGATATCAACGTTGAAATTACGGAAAGAGGAAAAATACGTCGCATAACTTTTTGTTATGCTAGCAACAGTTAATTTTAGTGATCTTCTGAATGAAGTGGACTGCTAACCCCAATGTTCTCAATCAATAAATCTCAAACTACTCATCCCTAGTTCTTAATTAATAATACTTTTTATCCCAGCGTTTTTTTTATTGAATAAAATAGTTTTTATCATTTTGTCAGGGAATTACAACGTTGAGCGAATTCCTCTTAATGAATAGGACTGTTTATCCCAGTGAATCATTTAACCTTGCGTTCTCAATTATTTGGGATGAAATGAACTATTTCCTCAAGTGTTCTGAATGAATTGAACTTTGAATATAAGTGGTCTGAATAAACTGGACTGTTTATTCAAGCCATTTGAAAAGAACAGACCGTTTATTTCAGTCCTTTGAATGAATTGGACTGTTTACCAGTTTTTCGGTCTTCTGATTGAACTGTGCTATAAAAACTAGTTCTAAAACAACGACAGTAGAATACCGAAGGAACAAAGGAGTGGAATTGTCAAAAATCGAAGTTCAAAGACATGGCCAAAATGAGGACACAGAAAACAATGACGTTAGACAGATACAAAGCACAAAAATAGAAATCACAACAATCAAAGCAAAGGCACTTCTTCATTAGGCATAGTGTTCTCCTGATTGATGAAGGTCTAATCAATCAGGGCATCAAGCAATTTTGTCTGATACGATCACCATAAACTTCTTTAATATATCAGTCCCTTGCTAAAAAAAACAGAAGTTTCAGTCCGAATCCTTTTTCAATTAATACTCGGATGACAATTTCTTTTAATTGTCTACGACATTGCAAATGCTGTTGAGTTATTACCGGACGCTATAACTATTTAAGGGGCGATGCGATGTGCCGTTAAACCGGTTTAACCCACCAATTCTCAAGCCTGTACAAAGTCAGGACCATTCCGCTTTACAATTTTTGCGGTGGTCTTTATTTTCCTGTCGCCAAACAGAACTGGAAAGTTAGCAGTGTACTGAACTTGAAATGTGACCAATATTTTATTGGAATTAATTTGACGCGTGGTATCAATATGTAATAAGATAAAGCTGAATATGAAAAGTGAAGATTAAACTACGGCGACAATGCATTTTTTCTTAATTTTGTCGTTTGTTTCAAGTGGCTTTTGGTTTTCTGCTGGATAACAATAATCCCCAATAATATTCTTCTAGAGAACAGAATGTTCCAAAGTACTTAACAATTTCCGAGTTTAATGACACAAAAATAAAACTACAGGACGGAATGGATAAAATCCGTAGTGACAAAAGAGATCTTAGACATGATGTTGACAATAAGATGTCGATTTTGACCAAACAGCTTCAGCAAATGTTTTCAGCATTTTAACAGCAAATTACCAACAATGGCATTGTGAAGGAAAATAAAAAAATAAGTATATGGAAACCTTGGGGCACAAATATAATGAACTCGTAACTAAGCATGATAAACTGCAGGATAATTTCGATTTTGATTCGTTAAAGAAAATGTATTAATAGCAAGAATTAGTTGCAGGCTTAAAAATAATCTTAATTCAAAGAAAATTTCGGAAGTGAAACGGGTGAAAACTATAATTCAGATGTCTGATAGCTATTCAACAAAAAACGTATTCCTTAAGTTCACAAACCCAAGCATTATAGGTAAAGGAACAAGCAAGAAAACAAGACTTTCAGGCTCTTTTTACCTTAACTGGCACTTTTGAAAAACAAACCGAAAATCGTTTCCAAAAATTGAAATGACCCAAAATGAAACATTTCATTCAATTAACAAATTAATTGTAGGCGTGGAAACCTACCAGAACAAGTCTTTAGAACGTTTCAGTCAGATGATGATGGCAACTGTAGCTTTTCAAAAATCAGATTTTTATTCGACACAGTACCGGAAACGCGTTCAAATTTCATTAACATTTGTACAACAACAACAAAAAAAAATAAATAAAACCAAGGAACAAGGTATGTACAGTAATAATTTTAGTGTGTTATATCTTAACTTTTTTTATTTTAGTCGCCTTGAACTTCTGAAAGATAGACTGTCACTATGTTAACATGTTTAAGTCCTTCAAAATAAACTGTAGACTGTAAAGAAGCCATATCAACCAAACCGCCATACGCTTAACTTTATCATGACATTTTGTCAGAATGCAAATATAATGCTTTTAAATGGATAAAATCAGAGGAGTCTTCAAATTATTACAACAAGATTTCAGTAACCTGCACAGCGTACCAGCAGATATTGCAGGGAAAGCATATATGCTTAGGGGGTAAATTTTAACAATTTTTGCATGGTTGTTTGGAGAAAGGGTAAGTTTGCACATTATTCAAACACAATAATGTAATAATGCTATATACAACGGAACCCAGCAATGAATAGGCTACACGATGGTCAACAGAATTAAGATCCACACACTATAGTTTCTTCGAACACTTCGAAATAATTTCAAACTTTCAGGTTAAAAACGATATTTACTAAAATGTTACCTTTCCAACATGTATATGAATGGTTTTACTTGTTCATATGTAATTAAAAATGCAATTTCACCAAGACTTTGTCACTTAAAAATATGTGATATCAGCGATGCTCGAATATTTTACAGTTTTTGTATGTGTGACCGGGGGGGGGGAGTCATATATCTTAGGGGGGGGGAAGCAGTGGTTATAGATTTTGCTTTCTTCCTAGTAATAATATGTTTTCGTGACATATTTTGCTGTGCCTTGATGCTGAAACCTTTTTTTCAAACGTGTATTGACTACATTTGTCGCTTGTGGCAAAGAATTACTCGATAATTTCGTCAGAGGAATACAGCTTAAAAAAATCTAAGTCGCGTATAAAAGTTGTATGTAAAATACACATTCAGTCATTGGTGTCTTTCTTGCAGACTGCATTGTGATTTTGCTTTCATCTAGGTTCATTCTCTCAAACAGTAAAGCAAAATATATAAATGTGCTTTCCCCCCGCAAAGATATATGACTCCCCCCCGTCCACACATACAAAAAGTGTGAAATATTCGAACAACGCTGATATCACATATTTTTGGGAGATAAAGTGTTGGTGAAATTGCATTTTTAATTATATATGAACAAGTAAAACCATTCATGTACACGTTGGAAAGGTGAAATTTTTAGAAAATATCGTTTTTCAACTGAAAGTTTGAAATTATGTCGAAGTGTTCGAAGAAACTATAGTGTGTGGATCTTAATTCTGTTGACCATCGTGTAGCCTATTCATTGCTGGGTTCCGTGGTATATAGCATTGTTTCATTATTGCGTTTGAATAATGTGCAAACTTACCTTTTCTCCAGACAACCATGCAAAATTGTCAAAAAATTTCCCCCTTAAGCATATATGCTTTCCCCCCGCAATATCTGCTGGTATGCTGTGTGCAATGGCCGAAATTTACAATCACATGGCACAATCCATAAGGGAACTGCACTAGACAAAACACAAATAACAGACTAGAGACATACGTAAATAATTATAGGAACTCGGGATAGCCGGACTTTTTACCGACAGTAGCAAAAGCTAGCGGTGGGGATAAACCTTTTTATTGGTACCCAAACCCCCTTTTCTCTATCCCGTTGACCTATAGTATAACAAACAAACGAATAAGATCCAACACAGCCGAACTACTAATTCTAGGACCACTACCTCGAATAAGAATAAAGGAAGAAATACAAAACAATATATGTAATTTATAAAGATTGGGCAAAGAGTACTCACCTCTTAACTGCCGGTTAGTTCGTTCAAGGAACCTAGTCTGATGGTAAAACACTGTCGCACTATAGAAGAAAAATCAAACACAAAATTTCCCGCAGGGTTTGATAAAGAATCGTTATGTATTTCAGTAGACATCGGCAGTAACAGTAAAAGGCTAATGTACGTGAAAAATCTTCAGGTCATTGGATTAAAGCCAATCTTACAGAAATACCAAAAACATGGGAAGAAACCTTTATTTAATTGAATTATTTTTTTATTGCAGTGGCCTTAACAGCTTGTGTTAACTATGATACTAAGCCAAAACCTGCTGGTCACATGTTAAGTTTGGTGACATTCGGACTCAACGAAACATCAACATTCAAAAGTAGCAGAAAGTTTAGTTGTGAGCGTTATAGACTATATCTAGTTTCGACATAGGTTCTGTCGTACGTCTGTGGTTCAGAATTCTCAGTGTACGAAAATGGGAATGTAATAGCAAATGCATATGACTGGTTTACAGCCACTGCTGTTATTGCAAGAGAACTGCAAACTAACGACACTGTTTGAATACAAGTACGATTGGAACTATTCGAACACGCTGATCAAAGGTTTTGCCTCACGAATATAGGTAAAAAGGAAGGAACCAGTTTGTTTACCTGTGTACCAAAGGAATTGAAAGATAGGCAAAGTAAGGATTGGCTGTGGTGCATGATAAGATGTAAATTAACCAAGTCTTTCACATTTTCATGTCATTTACTCTTTGTAGTCTTTCAATAAATAATTAAAAAATGTTTAGTACTTCACAGTAATTTTTTTGCGATTTTTTTTTAAAAGATTAATTTTTTTCCATGCTATGCAGGCATTATGAACTCTAAAGGGGATCTGCCTACTCTCCTATAAAGAGCTTAAAAGGAAGGCGGTCGTGCATATGCAAACTTTTTATTTTAAAAAGTGCCAATAAAAGTTCCTGAACAGCAAGAATAGTTTTTGATCTGATCATTGTTAGAAAGTACTATAAATTTGAAATTTATAAGCAATGTGGACAATGGGAAATGATAAAATATTGTTTTCCCTTAACTTTGGTTTTTAGATTTAAATGAGTATTCATATCTGGGACAATATTAGATTGAAAATAAAATTTAGCAAACAAATTTGGAAATATTGCTGAGTCAGCAGATTTGAATTTTTAAAAAGATTTTTTCAGAATTACCATTTGGTTTCTAATGCCAGGCATAGTAGAATATTGAAATATACATTTTATTAGAACTAACATGTTCTTGCATGCCCATTTGAACTTTTTGTATTGATTTGGCCATCAATCTGGACTTGATTTGATACGCGACAAATTAAAAAGGGGAACATTTGTCCGAAACGTGGTGCGAAAAATCAATATTCAAGTTTTGGCAAAATCTTCCTTTCCTTTTGTCATACTTTGATATATTTTGATATAAAATGTTATAAATACAATGTCTCCTACTAGTTTTATTGTACAAATTGGATGCAACTTGACAATTAACTTCATTATTTTCAATTGGAGGCTCAAAAGTGTGAGTTTATAATGGGCCTGTACTTCACCATTTCATGAAATATTGAGTCTTTATGTGCCATTCTAGATTAGCTGATACTCAATTGAACCAATATTTCAGGAAAATATACTTTAATAATACTCTTTGGACTATGCAGAATGGATTCAACCAGTGTAAGGTGTATACAAAGAAATGTATGTCTAATTTATTCTTTGCTAATCAAATAAAACTACACTATGTGGATAATTGTGTGATTTAAAATAAGAATTGAGGGCAAATGAGCAATCAAAAATGCCATTTTAATGATCAAGAATATAAATTTGAACTTGCTCCATGTTGAGCAAGCTGTAAAAGATAGACTGGTCATTGGTCATGAATGAGAGAAATCCATCTAAAAATAGTTTTAGACTGAAATAGAAGCAAGCAAAGCTCTGAAACCTTCTGTATTACATTTGTTGCATGGTTTTGCATTACATTAATTGAAAATAAAATAATATCACCATAAAAATAACTTTGACCTATAATATGGCATGTTCAAAATCAGACATTGAAAATGGTTAATTTCATCATTTAGGGTAGGCATGTAAAAACAAAGATAGGGTCAAGGTCAAAAGGCCAAGATGCAAATTCTTTATTCACTTAATCTAAGCTGTGACCTATCTTGTCCCGCAAGGTGTATTGGACTGGCTCTCTTCTGTATTGGAGTGAGTATAGGTAAAAAGGAAGGAATTCAGTAAGGGAACCAGTTTGTTTACCTGTGTACCCAAGGAGTAAAAGTAAGGATTTGCTGTGCTGCATGTAAAGATGTAAATTAACCAAGTCTTTCTCATTTTCACGTCATTTACTCTTTGAAGTCTTTCAATAAATAATTAAAATATGTTTAGCACTTCACAGTAATTTTTGGCGTTTTTTTAAAGATGAATTTTTCCCATTCTACGCAGATATTATGAACTCTAAAGGGGGTATAAATAGCTCAAAAGGAAGCCGGTCATCCATATATAAACTTTTTATTTTTAGAAATGCCGATAAAAGTTCCTGAAAAGCAAGAATAGTTTTAGATCTGAACATTTTTAGAGGGTACTATAAATCTAAAATATACTAACATTGTGGGCAATGGGAAATGAAGTCCTTTCTTGTTCCCTATAAAAGTTAAATAGATAAATTGTGGCATGTGATTGTAGTTCCTGGCCATTGTAGGTGTTTGCTGTTTTCCTGTTTTTGTAATTTTTTTAATTTAAAACAAGTGAACTGTGGACGTTTTAAAGCTTTTATCGATAAAAAGCTATATTCTCTTACCTGCTTTTCATATAAATGTTTGATATAAATTATGTCTTATATGTTTTACAGAATTAAATTATCATATGAAAAAGAAAAGAAATGGGGTAAATGTCAAGGAGACAACATCCCATATCCAGGTTAAAACGACCAAAAACAAAACATCTAGAGGTCACCATATGGTCTTCAACACAGTGAGGAACCTCACACCATATAGTAAGCCCTAAATGGCCCCGAAAAGGTAAAAAAGTGAATTAATCAATGGAAACAAACCACGTCCAATAACCCAAATATCAAGAAACTTAAATTTTATAAGAAGAAAGGGACAAGCCAATGACCAACATATTCCTGACTTGGGACAGGCGCAAAAATTGCGGTGGTGTTAAACTCGTATTCTTGGATCCAAACCCTCCCCTATGTGTGTGAATGGCTAAAAATAAATACACAAAAAGACTCACAGTAAAAATCAGACTGGAAAAAAGTCCAACTTATCAAGACGAATACCCTTACAATGAAGTACATAAAACAGGAAGACAATACATACAGGTACTGTCCGGACAAATGCTCGCAGTTACTGACAGCTAGCTAAGTACATAATTTCCGTTGACTATGATATCAAGCCTTCTTACATATGAAATTTCAATTGAAACACTTCTAAATAGATTTGGTATAACAACAGGCGTGTAGCTCCCTTTACGCAAAGAAGGATTTGCTTGCACATCATATTTCAAAAAAAAAAAAAAAAAAAAAAAAAAAAAAAAAAAAAAAAAAAAAAAAAAAAAAAAAAAAAAAAAAAAAAAAAAAAAAAATACAGAGAAAGGCAGAGAGAGACAAAAAAGGAATAAAAAAAAAGGAATAATACTAATATAACAGTTACATGTACTTACAAAAATATATTCTCAGTCATCACTAAGTTTACTGGAACGATTTAAAGTGGCGCAGGTATCCATTATGAAGAAGCTGGATTTTTATGTTAAAAAGAAAAATGACGAACGATGCACTGAGACTAGTAGTCCCCCGTTGAAGCTGATGTGGTGGTCCAGGGACTAGTTCTCAAAACATAGAAGTTGATGTTGCTTCGAAAAAAATGTCATCTCAATTTACTCCTGCTTATCCAGATTTTTAACCTTTCAAAGCATGAGACTAAAGTAAACATACTCAATACTGAGTGGGAGCCGAGCACATATGCAAACTACACTATCCCATCAAGATAATTAATTTTCAGTAAAACCGGGACCATCGAGAGGCGACTATGGATTTCATGTCTCCAGGTATAAACAATTTTTTCTTCTAAAACTGGAGCAAAACCTGACTCGTTCTTGGAATAGGGCCTATGCCATAAAGTTTACGTATTGACAATATTTTACTGGTTGGACCATTTAATTGATTGATAATAAACAGGTTAACAACCATAATTTGGATGCAGATTGGGGAAAATGCTTTGCACAAACTCCGTTTCATTACGGCAACAAATTCCTAGAACATGCTCTTTTTTATTTTAATTTTTTACCTCTTTTGGGTAGATAGAATCAATAGTTTCAGATAAATACTGAAATCACGAAAATTTATTTGGTGTTCATTCATGGACGAATAACTAAATACCGAATTTACTGTAAATGTTTCTGCATACGTCTCTTGGAGTATTATGATTTCCAAATTTTCTCAGATTGGTGCAATTTGGGCACTTCAACGCTTCAAACATTTCAGTTGTTACTGTAGTAGAATATTAGTATGAAATATAAAATTCATTCGATATACGATTGACACCAGCTGTGAAGTAATTTGGAGTTCTACTTTATAAGTTGGCATAGCAGCTGGATTGGTTTCAGGGGATGTCTACAGAGCTGAACGGGTGTGTCAGGTAGTGGTTCGGGCTATGCCATGTTTATTAGAGTTAATAAGGTCATAATATGGAAAGCCTGGCCCAAAACAGGTTGTAGACAAACTTTCTAGAAAAACGTTACGCTTCATGAAGTTTTAAGACTCTATGTATGCTCCAATACAGTCCAATATTTAGTGGTATTTAAACAAAAGAATGTGAGCCCTCGTTTAGAAAAGATAAAAAGTCGATTACATTGTTTAGGTCTGTTGTTAGGTGCTTTAAAAGTAACTTATAATGTAAAATATTCTACTTTTTCATGTGCATGTGTCTATATATACAAATGAGAAAAAGTTTTTGATTGAAGGTACTTTGCATATTTTAGAAGAAAAATGATATTTTTGATAATTTTACTCTTATAGAGACTTGTGGATCGTACCGTTTCTTATAGCCTGACATTGACCAGAAAAGAATATGCTTTTTCTTTAAATAATCATCTTTTCATGTGCCAATTTTCGGCAGGGTACATATAGCGGTTCAGATACAACAAATTAAAAAAAGACGATATTTCGCTGTTTTACTTTCCATTTTTGTTTCCAAAATCGATTACTTTTCACTCATACACGTGGTTTCTTTCAATGAAGACACGCCTCTTTTTCCTGATCGATACGTAGACTTGACCATTGAACCAATGAAATCTTGTGATGATGATTATCGGGTATAAAAAGTAAATGGCACTGTTTCAGGACAACACAATTTTCTTAGCAACAACGATAGACCTTTTGGATATGACATCGTTTCTTACGCAGTAATCGTCACTAAAGTGGTCTATAAATGATGTATGTTAAAAAATCTATCTGTACATAAAATTTTGTCAGGGTACATGCATTTTAACACCCGATAGCAATTGATTTTGACCAGTCTGTCAATTGAATATTTTTTTCACGACAGTTAATTATTTAAGAAATTCTCGTATCAATCCTTCTTATGGACAAGTTTAATCATTTTTCCCTACAGAGCAAAGGTCTGGTAATTGAATAACGTTTGAACTAAATATTGTATTCGTCTGTTTCTTTTTTTAATCTTAACAATTTGTCGGTTGTTTACTTTCGTCGCCATGCTCTTATTTTGATCAGAAAATCTTATGATCACAAAAGAGCTTTTCTAGAAGGGAGATAATTTTATACCACTAGATTTCCCGCTGAATATGGAAAAGTAGAAAACTAAATTTCCTGTCCCTACCCATTTCTCCCCTTCAATACAGAAGCAATCATGTCTTGGTTGTCCCTTACATCCTTATTTCATTTTTCTTTTAACTTTTTTTAATTAATTTATTTGTTATCGGCCTGGTCCTGATGTTGCTGAAATATTGCTCACTAACTACCTTATCAATCAATCAACCAATCAGTTGAAAGAATATCGGTATTGAAAAAGAAGAACTCGTCAAACAGGTTTTGGTACTGAAGAACAAACAAGAACATGCTTTGCATTTTGTTTGTATGGAATTTCATGTTTTAGTAACCGATACACAAGGAATGGAGATTTTCATTACTTATATTAAGGTAAACTTCGAAAAAGAATTGATCCGAAACATCTTTCTTCAAGGATTTCCTAACTTGTGTATGTAGTAATAATTTGATATTTGGTCTGAAGCTTTGGTATGATGCAAGGTTGTACGTCTCCCTTCTTCAAGTACATCACTCATATACTTTCCGTTTGTACATATCTTTGATTTTTTATTGCAATTTTTCGTCAAGAATTTCTCAGATTGTGTAATTATTCGATGTTTGGTCTGAACCTTATATGATATGTAGTACCGTGTCCCACATTTTCACATCCATCACATCTTCTCACCGATCACTTTTATAATTTTTTTTTCATGTCCATATTTGTATTGTGTTCACAGTTGTACTGTGTCAACACCTGTATTGGGTCCATATTTACTTTAATTTGCATTAACCATATTAATTCAGGGGTTCAACGAGCGGGGGTATATAACTGGATATCATACGGCGACAGCTCTGTTTTTAAAATTACTAAATGTTTTTTCACCTGAAAAAAAATGTGTTTTTTTTTCATATCTACGTCTCTTAAAAACCCATTTTTCTGGGAATGAAATTAGATGCCAGGGGAGTGCCAGGTTGTAGGATTTTGCATATCTTACCCCAGAGCTTCTGGGGCCTTGAGCGGCCCCAGACCCCCTGCCGTAAGGACCACCTCGCTACGCGAGGTGGGCTCCCCGCTTCGCGGGTCATCAACAATCCACAAGACAAATTTTTACTTGCACATCATTTTGAACTCAGCTACGCCCCTGAACAACATCATCAACTATGAAAGAAGAACATGATATTGTGCAATGCCAAATACTGCCAATATGAAAAATTGTTGAAATTTAGTTATGGTGTAAGGCATTTAGGAGATGATCAATATTTTTGCCAACAATAACCAGAAGTAAAGATTTAAGAACAATGCTGTATTTATATCCTTTATGAATAAGTTTGTTCAACTGATTAATAAGTTTTGAAGGACAATTTTTGAATTTATGCGCTTTGTAAATGATAATTCCATAGAAGTTTGGATGTGAAATGCCCTGATGTATAAGAGCCCTGCATGTAGAACCAAATTTTCTTAATAAGTCAATGTATCTATAATAAAATTTAGAGAATGTTTTTATCAATTTATGATATCTAAACCCTTGATGCAGAAGTTTTTCAGTGAGACAAAGATTTCGGTCGTTGAAGTCAGAAACATTACAACATACTCGTGCACAAGTTGTGAAATGTAGACCCCGTAAGAAGGGGCTATTGGAAGCTCGCCGTCGATATGGTTGAAATTGACTATAGGGAATGAGAAATCATCCCTTTTATCATAAACCTTAGTGTTTAACTTTTCTTGATTTATTGATATATCAAGATGAAGATAAGGAGTATAATCTCTGCTGCTATTGGATTTATTTAAAGTAAGTTCTGCAGGATAAATTTCATTTGTAAATTTAGAAAATTCAGGATTATTTAAAGCCAAAATATCGTCCAAATATCTATATGTATTGTTAAATTTATCCACTAAATGCTGTTTAGAAGGGTCTTTTTGAATTTTTGCCATGAATTGTGACTCGTAGCAATAAAGAAATAAATCTGCTATGAGAGGTGCACAGTTGGTACCCATAGGAATACCTATTTCTTGCTGATAGACTGTATCACCGAAACGAAAAAAAATATTATCAAGAAGAAAATTTAATGCTTTTCTTATATCCTGACAAGTCCAGTTGATATATTTGTCATGTTTGTCGTCACTGAAAAACGATTTAAATGTATTGCAACAAATGTACGTACATCCTGATTTTTTGAAGGACCATTTGATCAATACGAAAATTTCTCTTTGATGAGTGTATGCGGTAATGTAGTAAAGAGATTAGAAAAATCATAGCTATCTTTCATTAACAGATCGAAGTCTTTCCAAAATTTCTACCGAATTTTTAACACTCCAAAAGTAGTTAATTCCACTATATTCATAACATTTGTTGCTAAAGTTGATGACGAGATTTTTTCATATGAACTTAAAAGTAAAAAATAAGCTATTTGGAAAAATCAGATATATATATGATCATCAAATATCAGATCAACAGTTTGATACAATCGCTGATAGACATTTTGTGGTGATGGATGATGTGTGATGATTAATACAAATACATCAGACAAGATCTAGAATGAGGTCGACTGAACTCAACTATCGGGCTTCACTATCGGGCCACGATTATAACTTTGGACATGATATATCATTTCTCATGGAATCACCTGAAGACGCTTACACCCAACCTCAATTCTCTAATATCAGTTCATGTTAGCATATCAATGTAATTTTCTCAGAATGGATTATGACACTTGAATATCTGTATACTATGCTTTCGTGTTCTCAAAACTGTAGTAGTATAAATATTGTATTAAAGTAAAGACTCAATAACTTAAATGGATCATTAACAAACACAAATATCAAAAATTGTATTTTAAGACATATCTTAGCCATTTCCAAGCATATTTATTTGTTAAAACAACCATGACAATTGACATATAGACAAGACATTTTTTGCAGAACATTGGATGACCTGACCACAAACGATCAATAATGACCATCAACCTACAACAAAAACATTAACAGATGCAATTACCAGGGGCGTAGCTGAGTTCAAAATGATGTGCAAGCAAAAATTTGTCTTGTGGATTGTTGATGACCCGCGAAGCGGGGGGCCCACCTCGCGTAGCGAGGTGGTCCTTACGGCAGGGGGTCTGGGGGCAGCTCAAGGCCCCAGAAGCTCTGGGGTAAGATATGCAAAATCCTACAACCTGGCACTCCCCTGGCATCTAATTTCATTCTCAGAAACATGGGTTTTTAAGAGACGTAGATATGAAAAAAAACACATTTTTTTTCAGGTGAAAAAACATTTAGTAATTTTAAAAACAGAGCTGTCGCCGTATGATATCCAGTTATATACCCCCGCTCGTTGAACCCCTGAATTAATATGGTAAATGCAAATTAAAGTAAATATGGACCCAATACAGGTGTTGACACAGTACAACTGTGAACACAATACAAATATGGACATGAAAAAAAATTATAAAAGTGATCGGTGAGAAGATGTGATGGATTTGAAAATGTGGGACACGGTACTACATATCATATAAGGTTCAGACCAAACATCGAATAATTACACAAGCTGAGAAATTCTTGACGAAAAATTGCAATATATGCCTGTTATGAAAATAAAAAATCAAAGATATGTACACACGGGAAGTATATGAGTGATGTACTTGAAAAGGGGAGACGTACAACCTTGCATCATACCAAAGCTTCAGACCAAATATCAAATCATTACTACATACACAAGTTAGGAAATCCTTGAAGAAAGATGTTCCGGATCAATTCTTTTTCGAAGTTTACCTTAATAAAAGTAATGAAAATCTCCATTCCTTGTGTATCGGTTACTAAAACATGAAATTCCATACAAACAAAATGCAAAGCATGTTCTTGTTTGTTCT
>MJUU01038630.1:6855-34218 GCA_002080025.1 Modiolus philippinarum | reverse complement strand
AATTTCTTAAATAATTAACTGTCGTGAAAAAAATATTCAATTGACAGACTGGTCAAAATCAATTGCTATCGGGTGTTAAAATGCATGTACCCTGACAAAATTTTATGTACAGATAGATTTTTTAACATACATCATTTATAGACCACTTTAGTGACGATTACTGCGTAAGAAACGATGTCATATCCAAAAGGTCTTTCGTTGTTGCTAAGAAAATTATGTTGTCCTGAAACAGTGCCATTTACTTTTATACCCGGTAATCATCATCACAAGATTTCATTGGTTCAATGGTCAAGTCTACGTATCGATCAGGAAAAAGAGGCGTGTCTTCATTGAAAGAAACCACGTGTATGAGTGAAAAGTAATCGATTTTGTAAACAAAAATGGAAAGTAAAACAGCGAAATATCGTCTTTTTTTTAATTTGTTGTATCTGAACCGCTACATGTACCCTGCCGAAAATCGGCACATGAAAAGATGATTATTTAAAGAAAAAGCATATTTTTTCTGGTCAATGTCAGGCTATAAGAAACGGTACGATCCGCAAGTCTCTATAAGAGGAAAATTATCAAAAATATCATTTTTCTTCTAAAATATGCAAAGTAAATTCAATCAAAACTTTTTGTCATTTGTATATATAGACATATGCACATGAAAAAGTAGAATATTTTACGTTATAAGTAACTTTTTAAACACCTAAAAACAGACCTAAACAATGTAATCGACTTTTTATCACATTCTTTTGTTTAAATACCACTGGATATTGGACTGTATTGGAGCATACATAGAGTCTTAAAACTTCATGAAGCGTAACGTTTTTCTAGAAAGTTTGTCTACAACCTGTTTTGGGCCAGGCTTTTCATATTACGACCTTATTAACTCTAATAAACATGGCATAGCCTGAACCACTACCTGACACACCCGTTCAGCTCTGTAGACATCCCCTGAAACCAATCCAGCTGCTATGCCAGCTTATAAAGTAGAACTCCAAATTACTTCACAGTGGGTGTCAATCGTATATCGAATGAATTTTATATTTCATACTAATATTCTACTACAGTAACAACTAAAATGTTTGAAGCGTTGAAGTGCCCAAATTGCACCAATCTGAGAAAATTTGAAAATCATAATACTCCAAGAGACGTATGCAGAATTCGGTATTTAGTTATTCGTCCATGAATGAACACCAAATAAATTTTCGTGATTTCAGTATTTATCTGAAACTATTGATTCTATCTACCCAAAAGAGGTAAAAAATTAAAATAAAAAAGAGCATGTTCTAGGAATTTGTTGCCGTAATGAAACGGAGTTTGTGCAAAGCATTTTCCCCAATCTGCATCCAAATTATGGTTGTTAACCTGTTTATTATCAATCAATTAAATGGTCCAACCAGTAAAATATTGTCAATACGTAAACCTTATGGCATAGGCCCTATTCCAAGAACGAGTCAGGTTTTGCTCCAGTTTTAGAAGAAAAAAATGTTTATACCTGGAGACATGAAATCCATAGTCGCCTGTCGAAAATCAGATGGTCCCGGTTTTACTGAAAATTAATTATCTTGATGGGATAGTGTAGTTTGCATATGTGCTCGGCTCCCACTCAGTATTGAGTATGTTTACTTTAGTCTCATGCTTTGAAAGGTTAAAAATCTGGATAAGCAGGAGTAAATTGAGATGACATTTTTTCGAAGCAACATCAACTTCTTCTATGTTTTGAGAACTAGTCCCTGGACCACCACATCAGCTTCAACGGGGGACTACTAGTCTCAGTGCATCGTTCGTCATTTTTCTTTTTAACATAAAAACCCAGCTTCTTCATAATGGATACCTGCGCCAGTTTAAATCGTTCCAGTAAACTTAGTGATGACTGAGAATATATTTTTGTTAGTACATGTAACTGTTATATTAGTATTATTCCTTTTTTGTCTCTCTCTGCCTTTCTCTGTATTTTTTTTTTTGAAATATGATGTGCAAGCAAATGCTTTTTTGCGTAAAGGAAGCTACGCGCTTGATACCTCTATCAAAAAATCACTGTCGAAATGCGCATATAAATAAATAAAATTTACAGTAACTTCGGTACTTTGTTATTTACATATATTTCGGTTTGTGGGTACCAAATGTTTTGATTTGATCTGCGCTGTAGAAACATAAGTTGTCGAAATGTCCATACAACAGTAACTTCCGCGTTTTGTTATTTAATATACACAATCAATCAAATGTTAGTTATCTCCACTGATATGAATATCACTGGGAGTTATCTCATGGCTTGATATCGACGTGAAATTAATTAAACTTTGGTAAAAAAGGTGAAATACACAGAGGTACTACGACAACAATGTATTTTTTCACACTATTGGTGTGTGTTTCATCGGCTTTTGGCTTTCTGTTAGATAACAGTAACCCCCAAACTTCTGGAGGACAGAGTATGGCTAAATACTTAACGATGTCCGAGTTTTATGACACAAAAAGCAAGCTACAGGACGGAATGGATCAAATTCGGAGTGACACAAAAGATCTACGACATGATGTGGATAATAAGATGTCTATGTTAACATCCCAGCTTCAACAAATGTTTTCTGTATTTCAACAGCAGGTTACCAGTAACGTTATTGATAACGAAAACAAAACTTTGGAAACATTGGAGAAAAAATATAATGAACTCCTGATTAAGTATAGTAAACTACAAGATAATTTCGATGCAATACAGAAAATGTATGCGAAACAGGAAGATGAAATAAATTCAATGAAAAACTGTACGATGAAATTACAAGATGATTTCGATCCTTTGCGAAAAGGGTATTTAAGGCAAGAAATTGAGTTAATGGCTCTTAAAAATACCACAGTTATGAATTCACAGGAAATCACAGAAGTTAAAAAGCTGAAAAGCGTGAGTCAGTTGTTTGACATACACGCTATTCAACAAAAAGTAGATTCATTAAGTTCGCAAACACAAGCTTTACAGTTAAACGAACTAGCAAGAAACCAAGACTTTCAAGCACTTTATAACTTGACCATCGTTTCTGGGAAACAGGCCGAAAATCGTTCTCGAAAATTAGAGGAGACTCAAAACTTAACCTTCAACTCATTGAATGAATCAATAAAAGAATTAGAAACCCAACAGAATGAGTCAATAGTAACTTTTAACCATACCCTAATGACAACGGTAGACACTCTAAGCAGCAATTTGGATTCGAAACTGAAGGAACTTGAAAAACGTTCGAATCTGACGTTCACAATTCTGAAACAAGGAATTGCAGAAAACAGCGAACAAGGTTTGTCAAAATTCTTAGTTTTAAGTGAAAGTGAAAGTGAAAGTGAATCTAAAAGTATTATTTTCGATTTTAAGAAATATCCTATCTCATGTCGTGTCGAAGGATCTGACATTCCTTAAATTATATTTATAACACCTAGTAAGTACAAACCATATAGTAGTCAGTTAACATTACGAATAAACACATATACAGCATAACGAAATTTACTTTTTATTATGCAACTTTGGAATTTATTGTATTTGGAAGGGCCTAAGATATTGGATAAGAAATAAGGTTGGTATTGTTTGATGTAAGAAAGGCTTTTATTTATTACCACTGGGCCGATGCCTCTGCTGGTGGACTATTAGTCTCCGAGGGTATTCACCAACCCAGTAGTCGGTAATTCGGTGCTGACCCGAAAACCGACTTACTGAAACTTGCATTATCTAAATGTTACAAAATTTTGTTTAAAAATTATGCATAGCTCTGTCTTTAGTTGAATTTTGGCTTTTCTATTTAGATCTTTTTGATTATTTGTTCTCTATCAGCTACTAAATGTTTTGGTTTGATCTACACTGATGAGACATATGTGTTATTGTCTCATGTTCATTTACTCCATATCCTTTCGTAAAATATTTAATACAGGAGTTTGTCTTTTATTGCAGTGTGGAGTTGGTAAAATAATTTCCCGTGGTAGAGATGTATGCTCTTTATTTTTCTTAGATATGGTGTACTTGTACATGAGATAATATCTCATGTGTACACTTTGTTCAATTACTATTATCTAAATTTATGTGAATTTTAAAACCCAAGGATAAACTCCCTCCATCGTAGTTTGGTCCTTAGCTATATTTGATATTACTGATTATTCGGATTTCGTTTGGTTTTATGCATTTTATATCTTTTTTGAAATTATGGATTTCCTTTGTTTGGGTTCTAGTGCTGCTGATGAGGAATAAATTTCCGAAATGGCCATACAGCTCATTAAAATTAATGCAGTTGGAGTTGACATATGTGTTATTGTCTCATGTTCATTTACTCCATATCCTTTCGTAAAAAATAAAAAATATAAGTTGTCGAATTGCGCATATGCAGAACATAAATTTACAGTAACTTGGGTATTTTGTTATTCTATCTACTGCTGTTTGGACTGCTTCTGGTCGTGCTTGGAATCCGAGATAATTTCCTTCTTTCTTGACTGTCCTACGCCATCATTCAATCGACGTACTCTTCAATGCAGCATTTGACGCTGTCTAAAGGGTATCTGACATCTGATATTGGTAGTTTTGAAGATTCTTCTATTCTTTTTGTTAGATACTCGATAACAAAATGTGCTTCATTTTTCCATGTTGATTCGGCTTTAATCTCTGAATCATTAAGGGACCGACCATTTAACCTGTAGGGGGGGTTATGGTTTTTTTTTCTGGATAGAAAATTTTTATTTTTTGCACGCGTATCAACAAAATATTTTTTTCTCAAAATTAACATTATTTTTGGGGGCAGAAAGCCTCATTCAGAAATTTTTTTTTCATCATTTTGGCAGCCAAAATATTTTTTTCACATAAAATCAGATCCAAAATATTTTTTTAGAAAAAAACCATAGCCCCCCCCCCCTTCAGGTTAAATGGTCGGTCCCTAACAAGATATCTCTGTGTTTTGGTTACTTTGCGTATGGTAAAAATTGTACAATCGAAGATTAAGTAGTTGTATTAGTATTAATCAACTTTCCATCTAAAACGTGTAGTTACTTGTCCTCTTGGTTCAATCAAAATATTTGGTGTAAACTCTTCTCACATGGCAAGAGTTTCAGAAACGGCAAATTGTAGCACTGATAATTAGAAGCGGGTAAACTTATATCTAGTGACGAACTTTAGAAACAAATTTAGGAACAATATTTTTATAGCCATGTGTCAGATGTTGACATCTGGTAGAGAACATACTGACATCAGGTGGCTGTTTCATGGTTTTCATTTGACTGGGGAACTCGGATCTTACGATGAATGTGCTGAGATATTGTGTCGGATGTAGTGTTTTATAGATTATACTTAATTTAATTGCAAGATGTACTGATAGTTAGAGGCAATAAGAATGTGCTCGTCGATCGACAAGTCAGAATATAGCTTATATCAGCTATAACCGTCATCTCGATTTAGAGATACGGATTTAACTTAATTGTTTACATTGTCTTGGTGACTATGAAATAGAGAAAAGGATAATATATAATGAGTGCAATCAAGCACAGAAATAAAAAAAAGATTCTCCTATGTTTTTCTTGGTGCGTCCCTTATTTTCACATTCTTTCTTTCGTATTTGTGTTATTTAATTTGGAAAAATTTATCAAACACGACTGCAAGTTTACTTAGTTCTTTCTAGTGCCAAACAAAAGAAATATGACACATTTTGCTTTTCAGACAATTTCAGTGTACTGTAAAAGTGTCATAATTGTTTGAGTTCTACAAAGAATGATTTATCCCTCTGTTATTAACAAATTTCACTAGTTTAATAATTTAATAAACGTAGTACCAAATGCATTCTCTGCAACTTTATTACATTGTTGGTTTGTACACAAATTTAGAGTAAATACTAGTAATTAAAACAAAGACCATGATTCAGTATAACAACCTTTTAAATATTTTAGTCCCTTTTGTTTACGTTTGTCTTTTGTTTTTCATTTATGTTTTTTTCTTGTACAGTTTAGCTCCTTGGTACATTGTGGCATATTACTGTGTTTTTCGGTCATTGTAGGTGTTCATGTTATCTTCTTTAACAGATGATTATATCATTCTAGTCCTTCTACTATTCCAGTTAATATCTTGACTGAATGTTCTAGCAATTACTTTTAATAACGTTATATTGTTTAAATTGTAGTGGCATTAACCGCTTGTGTGAACTCGGATTCCGGAACGTTACCAGTTGGGCACATAATAAAGTTTGATGATATCCGAACACAAAGAAACATCAACAATGGTATGTCCGCATTCAAAAGTAGTGGAAAGTTTATTTGTCAAAGTAGTGGACTGTATCTGGTCTCGGCATGGATAATGTCGTACTCGAGAGATTCAGAATTTTCAGTGTATAAAAATGGAAATATTATAGCAAATGGATACATAACAGGTAATATACAGAATCATGCATTTGCAGCCACAGCCGTTGTCGCAGTAGAACTACAAATAAACGATACTGTGTGGATACAAGTACGTAATAAAGACTACATACATGTTTATGATGATCGACGGTCATGCATAACGATTATCAAAGTCAAATAGACCATTTTAACTTATGCTGCTAACTGTCAGCTATTCGAAATACTTTTCAATTATATGTGATCTGTATTTTTTGCCTTTATATGAATGACTGGAATAGATTATCAAGTTTAACGATCTTCACCATGATTTAGCAGATCGCTTAAAATAGATATTTAGAGTAAATAAAAATATAAAAAAATGGATAACAGGAAACACCTACACAGGCTGAAAATTATAATTACATGCCACAATCTAGCAGGGAAGTACACAGGAAAAACAAGTATAAGACAAAAGACAAACATAGACAACGATAGGAACTCGGGACAGTCGGACTTGTTACCGGCACTAGCAAAAGCAAGTAGTAGAGTTAAACCGGGTTATTAGTACCCAAACCTCCTCTTTAGTACCCAAACCTCCTCTTTATCTGTCCCAAAGTTAATAAGGAACTGACAAATATCGGCTATACCTTTACAGAGGGCTTGTTAAAGGCAGTCTGACGGGAACCACTCGAGGAGCAGATAATGCTTACCTACTGCGCATCTGATGATACCTGTGGGAGCGTTCTTCACCATTTGGTTTTGGATTTGTTTTATCTTTGGTCTGTTGTCTCCATTATGGTCCAAAAAAAATTCCTCCGATAACTAATTTTATTGCATTTTATTATCTTCGAAAATGAGTATTCAAAGTATTCAAATTAAACTGTCATAATAGGATTTAACAATACGCAAAGCTTTGCAGAACAATGTTCCTACCTGTGATTCCCATATTTACCTAAGCAGATGATATTTAGATTTCAAATTGAAAGTGCAATATTGTGCCTTCTTTGAAAATTTAAGTCTACTTTACCACTGCTTTCTTTTACATGTTGTTATTGGGATTTTTGTAATTTAGTTGCATATCCCACCTTTTCATGATAAATAACATCTGAAATTGCAGTATATATATGACCAGTATATATTTAAAAAAATTATATTTCATGGCTGCATGTAGATAGGAATTATAACAAAATAACTGAACAGAATTGTCAAGAGCCATAGTCCATTGGGCAAAAAGACAAGGCAGGTAGAAACTACTGGAAAAATGTCGACCGCAATGGTCCTGACTTGGTACAGAAATTTCAAAAGAAATAGTTGGTTAAACCGGTTCAAAGGCGCGCCAAATTTCCCCTTCCATTTCGTTAGTGCCCGGTCGCAACCCAACAACAATTGCTATTGAGAGGTCGTAGAGTGAATGAATGATCGTCCTAGTATTATATTTAGTAAAAAAAGATTCTTGAACCAGAGTTGGGACCGAAACTTTAATCTTTTCAACAAGGAACTGATATCTATTGAAGAACTGATGAACAAACTGAACGAATGTACTTAGGTCCGTATTGGCCCCATATAGATTCGAGGTTAGCTGTATTGGTCCCGATACCTGGAGGGTCGAGAGCCAATACAGCTGATCGAGAATCTATACGGGACCAATACAGAAACTGACAGTTCTTAACACTTTTATTTTGGTCGATGCCACTGCTGGTGGACTGTTAGTCCCCGAGGGTATTCACCAGCCCAGTAGTCAGTACTTCGGTGCTGACCCGTAAACCGATTCTATTTGGAACCTAACAATATCTAAATTTTTGTAAATTTTGTTGAAATCTAAGGAGTATCTCCCTCATGCAAAGCTCTGTCCCTAGCTGATTTTGGCTTTACATTTAGATCGTATTGGCTATTTTGTTCTATATCAGTTTTTACACATTTTTGAGTTAATGGTCTTCCAAACGTTTTGATTTTATCTGCACTGAAGAGACATAAGTTGTCGAAAAGCGCATATGCAGAAATTAAATTCATAGTAACTTCGGTATTGAGTTATTTATTAAATAATCTGACATTTCTCTTTTAACACTTATCTACACGCACATTTCTTGTAATTATAATGAAAATTGGGTGCTCTGTTTCTCAAAATAATTGTAATATATACAGTGTATCCCTTATGGGTCCATTATTTGGGAATAAGACCTTACATTTGGATGTTTTATGTATTCTGTACTTTTTGGCATCCCACCACGTATTTCTATGGCGTATTGTACTCTAACCAAGGGTCAAATATTGCATGAAACAGTTACTTTTCCCGTACTTTCAGTTTCTATTTTTGTCGAAGTCAACTTCCGCCCAACTTCACAATGTTTAGGAGATAACTGTATTGTAAGCTTTGCGGACGTAAATTGAGTTTACCTAGAAACTCTTCAGTTTCTAATGAAATCCTCAGGCATCTGAAGGGGAAAATGTTGCAAAATACTTACACTGTCCGACTTTTATGACGCTAAAACAAAGCTTCAAAATGGAATAGATCAAAGGCGTAGCGAAACTAGAGATTTACGAATTGATGTTGATAATAAGATGTCGCTTTTGACCACAGCTTCAACAAATGTTTTCAGCATTTAAATTGCAGATTTCAAGCAATGGTATTGTGAACGAAAATAAAACTTTGGAGACTTTGGAGCAAAAATATAATGAACTGTTAGCTTAGAATACTACACTACAGGTAAATTTTGATTCGCTACAGAAAATGTATTTAAAGCAAGAAACTGAGCTACAAGCTTTGAAAAAAGCATCAATAAGTAATTGCGAGAAATCGCAGAAGTCAAAAGAATGAAAAGTATAAGCCAAGTGTTTGATATACAAGCCATTCAACAAAAAAAAGGATTCATCAAGTTCTCAAACCCAAGCGTTACGGGTAAACGAACAAGCAAGAAGCCAAGATTTTCAGGCTCTTTATAACTTGACCGTCACTTCTAAAAAAAGACCGAAAATCTTCAAAACTTTGGAAATGATCCAAAATACAACATTCAGCTCAACTAATTAAACCATTGAAGACTTGGAAATACACCAGAGCGAGTCATTACAAGCTTTACAAACATACATTTTCTAACAGCCACATCTTTACAGGCTAAACCTGATAGTAAAACAGTTCCAACTATGTACTGGGTTCCTAAACTCCACAAAACGCCATATAAATCTAGATTCATTTTGTCATCTAGTCACTTTTCTACAACTAAAGTTTCTATTATACTCACTAATACATTGACTGCTATTAAAAACCTGGTTATAAATTTCTGTAACAAAGTATATGAAAACAGTGGTGTCAATCATTTTTGGNGTGTAAAAAATTCATTGGAAGTTCTCGATAAATTGAATGCTTATAATGCCCCTTTTGAATTCCTTGAAAGTTTTGATTTCTCTACCCTCTATACTACCTTACCACATAATCTTATAAAGGAAAAATTCAGACGTCTTATTCAATGGGCATTCAAAAAATCCGATTGTGAATATATATGTTCTAATTCCTTTAAAACATATTTTAGTAATACAAAACAAAAGAATTCAACAAATTGGACTTGTTTTGATATGATTTCAGAACTTGAATCTTTACTTGACAATATATTCATTCGTTTCGGTAACTGTATTTATCGCCAGGTCATAGGAATTCCTATCGGTACCAATTGTGCACCACTTATAGCGGACCTCTTTTTGTACTGCTACGAATCTCAGTTTATGACCAACATCAGCAAAGACCCATCTAAACAGCATTTAATTGAAAAGTTTAACANGATTTTAATGAACGGAATCTTTTCATAACTGAAAAACTATTACATCAAGGTTTTCGTTATCACAAACTAGTAAAAACCTTTACTAAATTTTATCATCGATACAAAGACTTAGTTCATAAATACAATTCAACCTGTAAACATCTAATCAAGGCTGGTATTTCACATCCCTTATTTACGGTAATGTTTTACATAAGAGTAAAAAATACTTAAACTCGCCTAACAAACTTATAAAACCTTTAAATCGTCTTATTCATAAGGGTTATAATTACGGTATTGTCGTCAAGTCATTACGTATGGCCTTCTTTGGTATTAACATTGATTTTTTGATAGGGTCTTTGCATTTTAACTAAACACATTCTAAATTTCTAAAATCTGTATTGCATTTACACGGGTTATGTATTCCGGTATATGTATGAAATCATTATGCTAAACTCCTCACAGGAAGGGATCTTGGTGGAAGCTGTATACTGAGGGTACATAACTTACTTTGTCAGTTGGTAATGGGTCTGGAGCTGGCATGTCAGTTAACTGCTAGTAGTCTCTTGTGATTTCATGTTTTTGTCCGTATATTTAGTTCTTTGAGTTTAATTTTTCACAACTGACTCAGTCCTGTTGCTAACTGAATTTTACTGTTGTTAATATAATTTATCACATTGGCTATAGGGGGAAGGTTTGGGCCCAATAAAACTAGTTTAACCCCGCCGCAGCAGGTTTGTGCCTGCCCTAAGTCAGGAAATTTATTAAGCCTTTGTGTGTCTTGTCCTTTTTCTAGCTAGTTTACTTTATGTCTATAGGAGTCTAGGATGATGTTTATTTCGCAAAACGTGATTACTCTTTATTCAGGGGCCGACTCCGACCTGCCGTTGGGTGTGGGGTTTTCTCACCGTTCATTGAAGATCTTATGGTGGTTTTGAGTTGTTGTCATTGGGTCGTTGTCTCTTTGACACATTCCACGTTTCCCTTCTTTTTTCTATTTAAATCAGACAATGAGCAAAACAGTAGCTATCCAAAATGTCGCGATTGATTCGAAGCCTAAAGAGCTTGAAAAACATACGAACATGTCGTTAACAGCTCTAAAACAAGAAATAGCAAACAACAGTGAACAAGGTATGTAAAAAATGTTTTACATTGTTTCAGAAAAAAATATATGAACTTGGTTATGAGAAGATTCAAATTCATAAACCTCTCAATTGACAGCAAACGTGATCAAAGATAAAACAGAATTAAGACAATTGTTGCACATGTGAGGAAAAGGTTCAAATCATTATTTATCAATATAGTAGAACCTTCAATGTAACAAATACTAAAATGTGCGACACGAAAGTCATGGAAACTTTGAAATTGTCGTTAGAACGCAAAACATGCAGACGAGACTCCTAGATATTTTACAAAAGGATATAGAGTAAATGAACATGACACCATAACACATATGTTAACTCCAACTGCAATAATTTTAATGAGCTGTATGGCCATTTCGGAAATTTATTCCCCATCAGCAGCACTAGAACCCAAACAAAGGAAATCCATAATTTCCAAAAATGTTTAAAATGCATAAAACCAAACGAAATCCGAATAATAAGTAATATCAAATATAGATAAGGACAAAACTACGATGGATTTATCCTTCGGTTGTAGAAATTACATAAATTTAGATAACAGTAATTGAACAAAGTGTACACATGAGATATTATCTCATGTACAAGTACACCATATCTAAGAAAAATAAAGAGCATACATCTCTACCATGGGGAATTGTTTAACCAACTCCACACTGCAATAAAAGACAAACTCCTGTATAAAATATTTTACGAAAGGATATGGAGTAAATGTACATAAGACCATAACACATATGTTAACTCCAACTGCAATAATTTTAATGAGCTGTATGGCCATTCCGGAAATTTATTCCTCTTCAGCAGCACTAGAACCCACACAAAGGAAATCCATAATTTCAAAAAATGTTTAAACTGCATAAAACCAAACGAAATCCGAATAATCAGTAATATCAAATATAGCTTAGGACAAAACTACGATAAGGGAGTTAATCCTTCGGTTTTAGAATTTACATAAATTTAGATAACAGTAATTGAACAAAGTGTACATATGAGATATTATCTCATATACAAGTACACCATATCTGAGAAAAATAAAGAGCATACATCTTTACCACGGGAATGTTACCAACTCCACACTGCAATAAAAGACAAACTCCTGTATTAAATATTTTACGAAAGGATATGGAGTAGATGAAAATGAGACCATAACACATATGTTAAATCCAACTGCAATAATTTAAATGAGCTATATGGCCATTTCGAAAATTTATTCCTCATCAGCAGCACTAGAACCCAAACAAAGGAAATCCATAATTTCAAAAAAATGTTTAAAATGCATAAAACCAAACGAAATCTGAATAATCAGTAATATCAAATATAGCTAAGGACAAAACTACGATGGAGGGAGTTAAGATACCTTGTTTTAGGTCGTGTTAACCTGGAGATGGGATGCTGTTCTTCGACATTTACCCCATTTCCTTTCTTTTTTCACATTGATCACACAAGTACTTTGCCCTTCAAGTTTAGTGTATTTATCTTAGCATAAACAATATAACATTTCTTTTCTTTTATTCTATTTACTCACTTCACCAACCCAGTATGGCCGGGGCCGGGAAACCGATTTTATTTGGAAACTTTCAATATCTAAATTTAAGAAAATCTTTATCTTCCTCTTGGATAGCTCTGTCCTGAGCTGATTTTGGCTTTTGCTGTTTAGATTAACACATATTTTGGTCAATAGGTTTCCAAATGTTTTTCAGCTGCACTGAAGAGACATAAGTTGTCGAAATGGTCATATGCAGAAACTAAATTCACTAGCTTCGGTATCATGTTATTCATGTATACTACTCAAAAAAAGAAACGATACACAGTTAATTTTGTAAATATTTTTGTATTTCGCAATTAAAAGTTTTTATTTTAGTGTATAAATGTATTCAACACCAAAACGCATGTTTTTTCCATTTTAAATCAATTCCGAAACGGATACGATAAAAATCCGACTGGAAGTTTTATACCCAAATGATCGAGTTCGGCGTTTACGGATGGACGATTTAATTTGTTTGATGTCAATAATTGGGGCACTTCATCAGGCTAAAAATTTGCTATCTTAATCTGTTCAATCCAAAATCAGCGCTTGCAATGACTCAGCGCGGTCAGATCGTCGATTTCGATTTTTATCCTCGCAGTTCATTGTTACGTGAAAAGAAGAATAAACTAAAGGCTATTGTTTAATCTAAAGCAAAAAAAAGCTAATCAAATGATAAATCATGTGGCAGCAGGTCCCATAAGACGTCGCAACGTCAAGATAACGTAGCACACGTTTTACACTTCGGAGAACGGTAGTTAAAAATAGAAAATAGGCCTAAGGAAGTCATGGTCGACATGGCAACAGAGATTAGAATTCAGCCGGTTCGAAAATGTGATTGTTTGGTAAAACGAAAATGTAAACATACTCATTCTTTCTGTCTGCAAACAGAAATTCCGAATAATGACCTTGACCGTGACCGGAGATGGTTCAGAAATTGTTAGAGACATTTTTGGGCATAATTTAATTCGTAAGTGCAAAAAATACATTTTGTGTACGAGTTATGGTTTCAGCTAGAAAGTAAAATATAATTCTTGATAAAATCTGTGTATCCTTTCTTTTGTTGAGTTGTATATATTATCTATTTCATAAAGAATTGCTAGATATTTAAATTCATCGCCTTTGATTTACAAAACCAGTATTCCATACAACACTTTCAACAAAATTCCTTGCTGCAAATTTGTCTCGATATTGTTATAATGTTATATGCGGTTGCTATTTCTAATAAATTGTTTGATTTCATTTTCGCGGATTGAAATATTGGCGATCCCTCACTATTTGTTGTTTAAAATTTCATTTAAATTATAATTCGCGATATGTAATTTTTGCAACTTTAAGATTAACGCCAAAAAGCGAAAATTAAGTACTTGCAAAAATAAAACGGATATGAAATGTTAAACTTGTTATTTTTTTTCTTTCATTTGGTACTTGTTTAATTGTAGTGGTTTTAACAGCTAGTGTTCAATCAGATTCTGGAGAGAGACTTTCTGGGCACATCATGACTTTTGATGACATCCGAACTCAAAGAAACATTAAAAATATCAGCGTGGATTATGTCGAATCGCGGGTATTCAGAATTGTCAGGGTACAAAAATGGGAATATTATAGCTAATGGATACACAACAACCAATAATCAGGGTGATTGGTTCACAGCCACTGTCGTTGTTGCAGTAAAAAAAAAAAAAAAAAAAAAAAAAAAAAAAAAAAAAAAAAAAAAAAATTCGTGCTTCGTGCATACAAGTTATGCAGGAACTTTCTCCTAATAATAATAAAACATCGTGTCTGACAATTGTAACAGTCAATACCCTAAGTTATCCGTTGTGAACAGAAACTGATATTTATTATTGATCTATATTTACACTATTGTGAACTATTAATTGCTGACTTTATCAGACCATTTGGAAAATACTAATTCGAGTACATTCACACCACTGGTGATAAAATGGTAAAATACAATTAAAACTAGATTTGCGATTGCAAGCAATAGTTGATATTGCCCCTGGCAGCCAATTCAATGATTCACTCTTGTTAACAGCATCAGAATCTACCTAGAAATGAATTTTCGTCGAAATGCGACAATGTTAAAATATAACGTTTTTTGACGGCTATCTTCGAAATGTCAGCCATATTGAAAATTTTTCCATTGCATCTTTTAGGCAGAATATCTTTTGTCACCCTTTTTAGTGCATAAAGGCTGATGTATTAAATACTGACTTCAGCTTATCATGTGGAAGATTAGTATAGAGTATAGAAAAATCAAATTTTTCTCTGCAGCAATATACCTACCTCCCCAGCATATGGAGTGCACATTTCACAATTAATTCGTTACTGTAGAGTGTGCAGTTCATACAGTGACTTTTTTGAAAGAGCAAAAGCACTGTCACAAAAACTGCTGAGTCAGGGATATGTTAAGCCTTCCTTCAGAAATTCTATGGCCGTCACCACGACATCATAGATAGATATGAAATGTCAGTGTCACAAATGAAAACTGACATTTTCAGCTAGATTCACGTCTTCCTTGATTTGACATTACCGGTTTTGACTTTACCCTGGATTGCCGCACGGACAATGATTACAATACACCGATTGCGCATTTGCGGGATCACTCATTATTTTAGCCAAACAAGGAGTAATCTGGTACAAAACTGGTTCCAAGACGCTGATAGACGAAGATAGTAATTTCTTCATTTCCATTCAAGTTTCGTTTTTTGTGGGTTGGAAATGTTCCTCGTGGATTTCTTTGTCAGTAGAAAACGATTTTTTACCTATTTGTTGAATAACAACGTAAGATTCGATGGTAGAAAATATCTGTCCCTTGCTCCAAGGTTGGATTACGTCATTTTTCCTCCGGTTGACCCCAGATGACCTCGTCGAAATGAAGAGTCAAATCCGGAATGGAAAAGATGTGCAATCCATGTATACATATGAAAATACAAAGACTTTGTTGTAGTTGTTAAGCTGACTTTTTGACGAAGAACGATAAAAGCAAGACAAAAAATATAATTGTACATAGAACCTGGAACTGAAATTAGCAATTCCTATCAAAAATAGGATTCTTCACATCTGTATACACGAAACGCATTTCGACAATTTATGTCGAACGAACGAATGTGATCAAACCTTGAAATCATCTGACGTTGAGTCAAGTAGGCCTGTGCGCACTTACGATTCTTGTAGGGTTTAAAACCTTTACTATCATGATAATTCACAATATCAATCACAAAATTGAACATAGAGATAAAGATATATTTTGATTTAAAGTCAAATATTGAATTTAATATTTGCAGTCTTTAATTCACACTTAAAGTATCATTTACGTGACCTTATTGCAAGAGCTGCTTTTGAATCGAGGTGAATATTTGAAAAAATAGTGTATAAAACTTAAATGCTTTATTTGAATTTTTTTCAGCTTTTGTGCTATAGTGTTATACCTGACGTAGTAATACAATTCTTTATTTTGAATTTATCTATAGTCAAATGTACTATTGTTTGCATGCATAACCTACACATTCCTTTAACATTTTCTTCACTTCATCTTTATATCTCTGATTCAAAAACCAGTAAATAACTGGATTACTCATGCTAGAAATAAGATATGACCGGAGTAAAATACCGAAAATAACATGTTCTGTAATTGTAGAGTTTTTCCAGAATTTACTGTTTGCATCACCTCCCAACACTGTTATTACGAGATAAGGAACAAAGCTTATAATAAATACAATTGTTACAACAAAAAGCATTAGAGTGATTCTTATTCGGGTTTGGAGTTTCTTGTCTGTGTTGCTAGTGTCTGACATTTTAGCAGATTCGTCCTTACTAGCATCCGGTATTTTCACCCTGCCACTAGTAAACGAAGTTTCTTGTGAGTAAAGATTCAAACCACTTGCATTTATCATTTCTGTTGTTGTATTAGTTCGGTTTTGTTTTGCACAATTTTGGAAATTTTCATTTTTCATATCCAAAGTTTCTGTTATATCGTGTTTAACGCATTGCTCCCCAAGTTGACTTAAATTTATTCTTGAATCGGCATCTGACGCCTCTTGTTTCTGAAGATTTGATTGTTCCATAGAAACTCGGCAAATTATGTATTCCGCATTATCTGTATCATTAGTATCATATTTTGTTCCAATATCAGAGCGATAGGTTTCCAAAATATTGCTTTCATTAACTTCTTTGGGATTTTCATGTTTTAAAGAGGCATTGTTTTTCGTAGGATTCTTCTTGGGGATAACAAGAGATTGCACTCCGCTATCATATTTTCCTTCAGAATATTTCTTTTCGTCATTTTCCTTGAGATGAAAAGGCGTCGTATTTCCTTGTTTTTTCTTAAGTGCACGAAGTTTTAGCACCGACTTGCCAACATTTATATACAAGACTATCATAAAGGCAATCAGAATGATATACAACAATAAAAGAAGAATATCGTAGGCTTTATTTAATGATGTATTTGAAAAAATGTCCAGAACAAAGCATTAAGATCCTGTGATATTTTCTGTCCCAATTTCTATCATTGATATTCCATATATAAACAATGTCGGAATCGACAAGACAAGGGAAATAAAAATGGCCGCCAAACTGAAAATTTTGGCGTACCTTGGAGATACCTGTTTTTTAAACAGTCTACAAATCTTTCTATATCTATCCAAGGCAATCAAGTCCAGTAACAATATGGCTGATATAACAGACAGAAATAACGTAAAGGTGAATATTTTGCACACTTCCTGCCAGACCCACATAAAAGGAAACGTGATGCTGATGAAATGATACGGTATCGCAAGTAAACATGTAATCAAATCAACTACTGCTACATTTGTAGTATCAAAATGAAAATGGTTGAGGTCGTCTTTTTGAATTTCAGTGAATAAACAATTAGAACAGTAACGTTACCAATCACACCGATTACTAATACAATTCCTAGATAGACAGCTATAGGTGTTAAAGTTCTAGCCCACCCATCATTTAATTCACGTAAAGGTCCATCCCGTAGAGTGGTTTCTCAATTCCATTTCCAAATCGCGGACTTGAAATTCCTTAAAATATTTGATTACGTTTTGTATCTCTTACATGTTATGTGTCGATCAGGTTGCTTTCTTCTGTTAGATATAACAACCTTGTACGTTCTGGTTAGAAATATAATTTTAATTAAAATAGGAAATAATCCGGTTACTTATATCCGTTTTATTGACCACAAACTAAACATTCTACAAACAGCTCAACAAAATGATACACGTGTATGTTAAGATAGATAATAATTTCACGGAAATTAACCTGGGATGTGTTCTAAAGATTAATTGAATACACATCAATGAAAAAATGCATATTATTTAACACACCTTTTATTTTATCAAATAATAATTATCATTAAAAGATGTTTACCCTAAACACTAAATGCCAATTATATTAAATAAAAGTCACCACAAAAATATGCTAAAAAAGTTGATATAAATATTTTTAAATGAAATATTTTTTAAATATCCACAGGACAAAATCCCTACAGTGAAGTAAATGGACAAAGCTTTTGTTGTTGTTCTTGATCTTGAAGTCACCACTAGGCATCGGACCATGAGGAAACACTCAAATCTCATAGTGAATTCAAGAGGGTCCTAAGCACCGATTTAAAGGCAGAATTCATTGCTTATTGTCAGACAATGTCACATCCCTATCTTATTTAGGCAATGGGTACAAATTCGTCAACATTTATAACATTAAATGGCAAAGCGATCTTACAGTAAGGTGCAGATATAACCTCTTGCCAAGTAAACTTCAGCCAGTCATAAAAGCTCCTCTAAGTTAACTTGGGACCGTTTTCAAGTAAACTTAGACTAGTCATAAAAGCGTCATAAAACTACTCCAAGTTAACTTTAAAACTGTTCTAGAGATGACTTATTTTGGTCGTATAGACCTGACCGCTCTAAGCTGTCATGGAATCCTCACTGTTACCACCTGTTATATAAAATTTATTGTACGTGCGATCCATTTAAGCAGTCAGGATTCTATGACTGTCAGAGCAGTCGGGATTTTATGACAGGTAAGAGCTGTCATGAGCTGGTCAGAAATGACTCTATGAGTGGCCAGAGCAGTTAGGATTCTATGACTGCTCCAAGTAAAACACTGTCGCACTACGGAATAAAACTCAAATTCAAAACATGGTAAAGAATCATTATGGATTTCAGTTATAAGCGAAATGCCAGCATATCTGTAAAATCCTCAGGTCATTGGATCCCAAGCCAATTAAAGGGAGTACGAGCGTCAGTTTTCAGGAGCATTCAATACGCTTTGGTTATATCCATTTAAACAGTGTTAAATATTATTGCACATGGGTAATATCATTACTTTAACCATGAATTACATAAACAATAAACAAATGTTTATCAAATTCCAAATGTATTTCCATATATTTAAAGGCATTCAAACAACCAATGGAAAATGAGGAAAACTCTAGAGATAACCGTTTTCGATGGAATTTTTTACTCTCCAAAAGTAATTAACACCAAAGTCTTGATAAGTTTTTTTCACAGTACTTAATAACTAACTCTTAATACAGTCGAATGCACTGGTTAAATGGATGGATAAATTAGTGATATAAGTACAGTTACTCGATGCCGAAATAAAACGATGTTTGTAGGGATTTAGTACTTTGGAAAGTGTTAGACTTTGCCAATTCTTTTTCTCGGACATCGATATAGTATTTCTTTCAACTAATAGAAACGTTGTTGGAAGCTTTGCCGACTGGTACAAACACATGTTTATTATTAAGATCTCTTAATTTTAATTCAAGTCTGTTAACAGAAAGCTTAGTACACTTTCTAATCCGTCTCTTCAACGATTCTATGTAAATTGCCTGATCTTATAAAGTCATCAAAATTCGTAGTTCTGCTATTCATTTCGCCTACTAATATAACATAGTCCAAGTTTGAAAAAAATCTTAATCATTTTCAAAGTCGATCAATAAATGACAATCATATAACATAAATATCGGGCAAAGTTTTCCTACAGACACTGACATCAGTGGCCCGACAAAAGGACAAAAAGGCCATTCAAAATATAAACGACAGCATGGCACTGACTGTGATCTGTCTTCTTCCTCTATTATCACTATTTTACTTCTATTTAAAAAATATTTTTAATGAAAAAAAAAAGAAAAACTGGTAGTACATCTAGCATTTAAAACAACGGCAGTATAGTATTCTTGATAAAATCCTAATCAAAACAATGTCTTCACAGTCTTAATCAATACAGGCAGGGCCACCTTTACCCCAAATATGTGAAAACCTATATATAAATTTACAATGAAACAAACACTGACATTCATAATCTTTGGAAACCAAATGCTTTGAGTAGTATTTTTTTGCCTCAAACTCAACAGTTTCGCACTATTTGTTAGTCTAGCTAAATCCCGTAACCAGCACACCATTGATATTCTAGTTCACGATCCTGTCTAAAAAACTGTCAAAACCATCTACTATTTTAGATAATATCTCTGTGCTTCAATATTTCTTCCAATATCCTTTATCAATTGGTATTTCTTTTTCAAATTTGAAAAATTCTCATTCGTTTTGAAGTTTTCATTCCAATTTTTAAATTTGTTTATGATGAAGTGGAAGTGGAAATATGAAAATTGTCAAAGGTTCAAATGTTTCAGAAAAAAAATGCTTACTTCGAAAATTGGAGAACGCTTAACTTATCTAATGAAAAATTAAGTTAAATACCCAGTTGCCAATACCACTATCGACCAAGTGCGAATCGATGGGATCATTATCAGAGTCTAAACAATAGATGCGATTCCGATAAAGGAATTATTACTGTCATAAAATCAATAATGTTTACGACAGTAATAATGACTTTTTCAACAATAGCATATATTGTGTTGACTATCATAATGATGTCGTCGATTCACACTTGGTCGATAGTGAATACATGTTTCACACTTACAGTACAAAGTGAATAGGTGAAATTTCTTACCTGAATTATTTCGACGTGTGAAGCTAAATGGAACAACAACTTTAAGATGAAGAACAACAATAGAAGCGTTGCTCCATTGCCTGGCTCTATTATGTAATTGTAGAGATTTTGTCTCATGAGCATTTACTTCAAATTCCTTCATTGTTCATTAGTAAAGAATGTTAAAAACATGAATTCCTGTCAATTTTTGACACTTTTGCATTTAACACCACTGTTCTGTTCTTATTTGGGGAAAACATGCTAGAAAAAGTGGTAAACAACTTCCCTTTTAAGCTATAAATTTTATAACTATGACTGGAAACACAAGTACTCCATCTTCCTTGCAGTTAGGTATAAAGTTTTATTATTGTAGAGATATATAAAGTTTTGTGATATACAACAACTCCTGCTTAATTTGTCATCGTAGTTTCAGACAAAAATTTAATAAAAATATCGGTTGTTAAAATGTCAAAAGAACGTAAGACATTAAACTGGGAATTGTCTTTTCGGATATAAATGAAAACAAAAATTGAGGAAATGAACAGGGATAGTGGAGACAGACATCCAGTGTGGTAATTATTCTAATTATGTTGACTTAATGTACAATTGAATTTAAATAATTCATTATTATGTTCTTTTGAAATAAGAAATTCTGTCATTGAGATAATTTCTAGTAGTGCAGATGGCCCCTTGACAGCTTAGATAAAAAAAATATTACTTCAGCACAAATAAAATCAAACCATATAGAAGACAATAAATCAAAATATTTTTATTGCTAGAAGAGTGATCGGAAAACGCCAAAAAGCTGAGGACGGAGTTTAGAAGGGGGGAAATACACCTTTGATTTTTCATCATAAAACAAAAACAACCCTACATATACTAGTAGTAACGTATTCAACGTTTTCACTCTCTATAGAGAAACTCGGAAAGTGCAATAATTACGTATTTTCGTTTGTGATGGCATGAAAACCCCGACAATGTTTGATGACGTCACGCTCATACAACATATATTTCGGATCATTCAGTGTGCGGGCCAGAACAGAGGTACTGGTTGACGCAGCTGGTGATATCATCGTCGTGATCAAACAGTTTACTACCAGAACAATCAAACATGTTGGAGTTAAATTACACATAACCAAATTAGAAGTAAATTTTAATCCTGCAGATGGTCATTTCGGTAAATATCTCTTAAAAAGTTACAAAATCTAAAATTAAAAAATCCGACAAAATTAACAAGAATCTCCGTCATACAAAGGCTCGTCCTTATCTGATTTTGGTGTTACCTTTGGGTCTTTGGTAATCTGTGCGCTGACAGATCTTTTAGATGTTTTGATATTTTGTATTGTTTATTCTTTTATTTCAAATTTTTTGGCACTGAAAAGCAGAAGATGTCGAAATTGTGATTTGAAGAATTAAAATTAACTGTATTTCTGAATTTGTCTTTGTAAACAGGCACAAGTATATAATGACACTGACTGAAATTAATTGATATCTTAATGTTTATTGTCATATTGTCGTCTATTAGTCTTTGCTGCTTGTTGACTGTTAGTCCCAGAGGGTATTCCAAAGCCCAGTGGTCAGTAATTCGGTGCTGAATCGAAAGTCGATTTATTTGAAAACTTGAAATATCTATTTTTTTGTAAATTTTGTTGAAAACTAAGGAGTATCTCCCTCCCACAAAACTCGGTCCTTAGCTGATTTTAATTTCCATTTAGATCATATTTGTTTGTTGTTCTCTATCAGTATTTAAATATCATTGAGTTTATGGTCTTCCAAAGGTTAGATTTTATCTGCACTGAAGAGACATTAGTTGTCGAAATGAGCATATGCAGAAACTAAATTCACAGTAACTTGGATATTTTGTTATTCGTCAGGCATGGATGACAGCTATTGCAATAACACTTTCCCATTTACTTTTATGTTTGTTGACGATCCCGCATCCATGGGGTAAATAAAACATTGATCTAGATTTGCACGACATCTATCAATGAATTCCACTCGAAACCGGTGCTAGGAGCCGTCCTGAACTTACTATGAGGTATGAACAAATCTTATTGTTGAGTACCTCGTGGTGAATTCTAGATGAAGATCAACAATAAAAGCAGTGTTATATTGAATGTTTACCTTGTTCTAGAAGAGACTTTGTTTCGTCTGCACTTACTCCATATCCTTTCACTTTTTACCTGTAATCTGTAGAGTCTAAAAGTTTAATTTAATTATGAGTAAAGGAAAATTCCTTGAACCTGTTTTTGATAATTTCGACTATTCGGCTATCAAAAGCTGTTTTGTCAAACTGTGAAGTGGAAAAGATGTGTCATGGAAAGGGAAAACATACTGAAAAAGAGGCCCTTCAAAACGGCAAAATATTAAGGCAACAAATAAAATGATCTATAACGACTAGAACCAAAACATCAATGGCACGCTATTGTAAACTTGAAGATGTTCTATATTTATATAAGCTAATATTCGTTTGGATATACATGTGACCAGAGGTCCCCGAGGGTATTCACAAGCCCGATAGTCAGACTTGTCTGACATGAAAATTTTACCTTGCGTGTTAAGGCCCGTTTACACGATCAAAGTTTTTCGTCAAAAACTTTGTCAAAGTTTTCTTTGACAAAGTTTTTTGATCGTGTAAACCTGCATCAAAAACTTTGTCAAAGAACTTTGACGGACTTTGACGGACTTGATGGAATAGAACTCCATCCTATTTTTTAACTGACTTTGACGGACTTTGATGGAAACTGACCAGTCAAAACGAACCACATGGCAGGTGCGCGAAATGGAAGCCTGGATAACTTTGCTATATTTATTGTCTAAATCACAACTTTTGAACGAGCTTCTCTCCATACAAATGTTTAATTGAAATATAGATTTTTCAATAAGACAAATTTTAAAAAAATCGGGCCCAATAAGGATTTATGCTATGTTTACACCGCCGATCAGACTAACTCGATCAACTGGACCATGCTGTTTCATCCCGATCAACGTCATAAAATTCATTGATCGAGCTAGCTCACGATGTCCACTCGACCTTTACCCGATTTAACACGACTAACACTCGACCATTCTCGATCCATTTACGATTGCTCCACTCTCATTCGACCAACCAGACTTAGTAAGATTGAGCCAGATCATAGCCCGATTTGTGTTTGATTAACTAGACCTTGTCGGGAGAAGATCGTGAAATGGTCGAGTGTGCTCGAGCTTGGCTAAAATAGCGGACCAAGTAAAAACTCAAAATAAAGGTACCGGAAGCTTACCAAAGGCCATGGAACATAACTAGAGGCCCACCATAGCACGTTAACGGGATTTTTTCCAAATTTTTCATGGTTTTGTATATTTGTTACTAAAATTCCCATGTTAGTCTACTGGTCAGGAATGTCGAAATAATTGATTAATACTGATTAATTATAACTTTTTTTCATTACTTTCATGTTTAAAACACATTATACATTAATACTATCTATATTATTTTATTATAAAGACAGATTTTTTTTTGAAATAGTGATTTTTCTAAGTATTGAATTTCCCTGGGGAAATAAAATGATATATGTCTAAAACACATTTATATGGTTAATATTATCATAAAACATCATTATATAACATTTAAATAGTATTTCATAAAATTCTGGCTGGTCCGGAAAATTTCTGGACTTGGTCCGCTAAATCAGCGGACCTATCTCCGAGCCTTTTCCCTCGGTCCGCTAATTTGACGGACCAACTTAGGAAACTCATAATAAGTGTTTCTAAGGCTAATATATGACAATTTAACATGCAATTAGGCTCAATTTAACCGCAAAACGATGTTTTGTCCACACTGGTTACTATATTATAGGTAAAACATACCCTTTGGTGGGGAAAAACATGGACCAAAACCGACTTTCAAAAAACACCTCAGACATAATAAATCAGTAGAAACTGTTCGATATTGACTAGAAATACTTGTTTTAATCATAAAGTGTCAAATTATAACAATTATATGTCATTTTTTTATGTTTGAACTTGGTCCGCCAAATATGCGGACCTATCTCCGAGCCTTTTCCCTCGGTCTGCTAATTTTACGGACAGAGCTAGTTTACTCATAAAAAGAGTTTCTAAGGCTAATATAAGCCAATTAAACATGTTTTAATGATAAAATAGCAAATTATAACCCTTTATAACACATTTATTAACATTTGCACTTGGTCCGCATATTTGGTGGACCAGCTCTGAACATAACGGAATTCTGCGGACAAGTACCGCACAGATACGAAACTATCAAAATGCTTAGATACTGATTGGAAATGACTTAGAATGTTTGTTTTTTACCATTACATATCATAATACAACAATTACAACACATTTAGCCTCACTGGAACCTGTTTATAAATTTTTGGATTTGTTGTCGACTATTTTCCCTCGTACCCGCAACTTTGGTCCGCCAATTTGGCGGACCAAGTACCGGACAGGAGGGAAAGCTTTAAAATGATATCAATATGCATAGCTACTGATTGGAAAAGACTTAGAATGTTTCTTTTTATCATAATATGTCCTTCCTTGCCCACTATTAGTATGTTCCCTCGTATCGGCAGCTTTGGTCCGCTAATTTTACGGACCAATACCGGACAGATACGAAACTATCAGAATGCATGAATATTGATTGGAAATGACTTAGAATGTTTGTTTTGTACCATTACATATCATAATATAACAATTACAACACATTTAGCCTCACTGGAACCTGTTTGGAAATTTATGGATTAGTTGTCGACTATTTTCCCTCGTACCCGCAACTTTGGTCCGCCAATTTGGCGGACCAAGTACCGGACAGGAGGGAAAACTGTAAAATGATATCAATATGCAAAGGTACTGATTGGAAATGACTTAGAATGTTTGTTTTTTATCATAACATATCATAATACATTAACTTCAAGACATTTAGCCACACTGGAACTAGTCCGGATTTTGTGTGGACCTGTTGCCGACCAAGTATAAGTATAGGTATAAGTGTGACCAAATGTCTTTAAACTGTTTTTTATGATTCATAATGATTAAAAACAAACATTCTTAGTCATTTTAAATCATTATCTATGCATTAAGTTTACTTTGTATAGTTTTCCCTCCTATCCGGTACCTGGTCCGCCAAAATAGCGGACCAGAGTTGCGGATACGAGGGAAAATACTTATTATTGGTGAAGAATGACATATTATACTTGCAAATGAAGGGCAATTAACTTTTTGAGTCATTTACAGCCAGTATGTGTTAAGTCGTGTAAGTATTTGTAGCTTTTCCATGGTTGTGGGGTAAGTCAGTATTCTTCAGTTCATGCTTATATCTGTATAGTCAGCAACAGGTCCGCAAATTTTCGGACAAGTGCCAAGTGTGACTAAATTTCTTTTAAATGTTATATTATGATTCATAATGATAAAAAAAACAACATTCTTAGTCATTTTCAATCATTATCTATGCATTTAGCTTACGTTGTATAGTTTTCCCTCCTGTCCGGAACCTGGTCCGCCAAAATAGCGGACCAAAGTTGCGGATACAGGATTACAACACTAAGGCATACCCCTTCGGAAGTCAAAAAAATCCCTAACCGCGAGACAGGTTAGTACCCAGGATTACAACACTAAGGTACCAACCTATCATACACCCCAAGGGGAAAAAAGCGCGATAAGTACTGTACATATTTACACTATACATGGTAGGGCCCAGGATTACAACACTAAGGCTCCTACTTTATGAGAGACCCCCCAAGATAGACCCCACCAAGGTAGCACTAATAATGTCATAAGCACTATAAAACGGGATTTTGATCACTATGCCCACTCAATCCTGGATCCGTCCTCATATCTGGTGACCTCATAGTCCCACATCAACTCCTCCAGTGGGTGTATATCGCGCTTGGCCACAAAAACAATCACCGGACGATCATTTATAATGATCTTAACCGGTTTCATGTTGGCCAAGGCGCTGGATGTATGGTTGGTCATACGACCAAATGAAGTGGGCAGTCTGGGATGACAGGGGCACGGGAGAGTGCAAGCGTCAATGCACTCGTTCCCAAAATAAAACATGAAACAGGACTGTGCATCCTCGAAAGTGGATGCACGACGCTCCCCCTCCCGTCTGGAAATGAGTTCCCCATGGTAATCCATGAGGACGGATCCCTTACGCACTACTCGGTCACTGGTGAAAACACCATCACCTCTGCCATCAGCCGTAGGGCGGATGACAAGGTTGGGCCACTGCTGTGTAGCTACCAGGGCGGCGATCCCATCGAGATCATTAGGCTGCAATGACTTAGCGGCTTCGGATTTGTGAATCCGGAGCTGCTCCTTCATTGCAGTCCTAACGATCTTGATTTGAGCGTCGCTCCGGTACGTCGTAAAAAGACGATCTATCATGGCCTGGAATATGGGCATGGAATCAATATCGGGATCTGATAAGTGGTCTATAGAACACTTCTTCTGCCTGGCCAACTTGAAAAGAAGACTGTCTGCAGCCTGTACCTTGATAGCCCGACGCTGCATCGTCCTCAGACTCTCGCGAATCTTAGGAGCGATACGGTATCTACAAAAATGTATCATCGGAACCAAGGTAGTGCTGCCTGATGTAGTCCGTCGTCGGTAAGGTAACCGCATCTGAGAGCGGTCCTATGTCTGCTAAAAGCAACGTGATAGCACGTGTCTTTAAGCTGTCCGTCGTGTTAGGTGACAT
>MJUU01038626.1:1912-24498 GCA_002080025.1 Modiolus philippinarum | reverse complement strand
TTTTATCAAGTTCCTCTTACAGAGCGTGCAAAAGAACTTTCCGGTTTTTTTTTCGCCCGATGGACTATTCCAATACAAAGTGATGGCTTTTGGCATGAAAAATTCGCCGGCAACTTTTCAGCGTCTAATCAACAGTGTTATTTCTGGAATTGACGGTTGTGAAGCATACATTGATGACATTCTTATATATAGTGACACTTGGATAGAACATCTTCAGATACTCCGAACTTTTTTTGAACGTTTAAGCAGTGCTATGTTAACAGTCAACCTCTCAAAGAGTGAATTTGGATGTGCTTATGTAAACTATTTAGGACATGTTGTAGGTCAGGGTCAGGTAAAACCTATTGATGCTAAAATTAGTGCTATTTCTAGTTTTCCTAAACCTAAGAATAAGAAACAATTGGTGCGTTTTCTGGGAATGGCTGGATATTATAGAAAATTTTGTCAAAACTTTTCTTCAATTAGTGAGCCTTTGACTAAACTATTGAGAAAAAATGTAACGTTTATTTGGTCTAAAAGTTGTGATGAGTCATTTGAAGAACTAAAAGCCATCCTAGAAAGTGCGCCAGTTTTAGCAACACCTAATTTTGATTGTCAATTTAAGTTAGCAGTAGATGCCAGTGATGTTGCTGCTGGCGGTGTTTTATTACAAGAAGGCAAAGATGGTATAGACCATCCTATTAGTTATTTTTTTATAAAATTTAATAAGCACCAGAGAAATTACTCCACAATCGAAAAAGAATGTTTGTCTTTGATTTTGGCTTTACAACATTTTGAAATTTATGTTACAGCTTCAGTTCAGCCTATCATTGTACATACTGATCACAACCCTCTTAAATTTATTCATAAAATGAAAGATAAAAATCAAAGACTTTTGAGGTGGAGTTTGACTTTACAAGGTTTTAATCTAGACATAAGACATATTAAAGGAAAAGATAATGTCATTGCAGACGCATTGTCAAGAGTTTGATAAATTTCGTAACACCTCATTGTTTATTTTAAATGTTTTTCATTGCATTCAAACATTTTCTTTTGGGGGGAGGTGTTATAGGTAATTTAATGTTGTAAATATTCTATAATGCATTTTATTCATTGTTTTTAATCTGTACGGCCTTAATATTATGTAATTTGTTTGGCCTAGTTATGTAACTTGTTTACAATAAACAAGGGTCAAGGTTATTTCACCTTAGAACATATAGAAATTTCGAGAATTTAAATTTAATATTTAACACATAGAATTTTCTAGAGGTTTTCCTTACATAATCATTCTAGTCATGTGATTGTCAGTTGATTAGAATGTTCTAGTTATATCTTGTGGATAGATTTTTCTAGGAATAATAAATGTATTTATATGAGGTAGCTGAAAAGGGTTTAGTCATTCAGTTTAATAAGTTTATACAGGATTAATTAGTTTATATAGGATTATCACGCACATCTTTCGTATTGGAAATCGACATCAATTATTGTGAATCTATTATCAACTATTTAGTGAGGATTATAAGGATTATTCTATTGGACATTTATTGGTGGAATTAAGTGAACTGTTCATTTGGATTATTACTGGACTTCATTATTGTCAGATAAGTTATATATTGTATTTAATTTGTTAAATAATTATTTTTCGTCTGATTTAAAGTTTATTTGAGCCAATTTTGTTTTTCATTATTGCTGGCAATTCATTGGTCATTTCTACCACATAGCACAAAATACAAAATTAGGGTTCATAAATACAAGGGGAATAATAAAATCTATTCCATTCAAAGATATGTTTCATCATAAATATTATAACAATGCAATATAATAAGTATGCTATTGCTTAGCTCTAAATAGGCTCTGAAGCTAAGTATACTTATTTTAACAAAATACCAATAATGAGCTCATTTATATCAAATTAAAATATGGCTTTCATTCATTCACAATGGTTATATCCAAAACCATGGAAGTGTCCCAAAATATTCTGCTTGAACGCCGTAGTAATTCTTCAGATAATTTTTATTCATAATTAAATCTCGTCACACTTTTTCAACCCTCTTTGATGATACCGTCCCACCTTTTCAACCCCTCTGACAATTTTACATTTATATAAAGGTATTTTAGTCGTTACACCTTTTCAACTCATTTTGATTTATATCTACAGAAGTATCGCGTATAAATAAAAAGATTAAAGGTTGTTCATCCGGAACGCAACACTATATATATATATATATATATATATATAAAGTAAAAACTTGCCAACTTATTTGCTGTTATGATTATTATGTTTCTCGTCATATATACGTAAGTATTTACTCTATTCATTTATTTAAAAAAATTACTTTGTCCTCCTTGCTTTTTTGGTATAATTTTCTAGTATTCAGTTACCCTTTTGGAGTGTCTGGGTTTTGATTTTGACAAGGAATAAATAATACTAACCGATAAGGATATCATTTGCGAAAACTCATTGTAACCATGTTCATAGGAGCAAATGTATTCTGTTTTAATCTTGTCTGTCTGTGTTGAACATTTCTGTTATGACTTTACAAAACGTAATTGTTCATGTCGTCCATCTGTTCTCAAATTTCACATTAATTTCAAATTATCTGTAAAAAGAAAAATTCTGTGAAAAATAATGTAAACCGCTGAAAGTATGGGTTAGAAAGTTGTTATCTAATAGTTAGCGTGCTTATGAAGCTTTATCTAGCATACTTTCGGAATTTAGCACAGACTTTTCCGTCACAACTCGGAAGCTGTATCACACTTACGTTGGTGTATTACCGCCAAAATGTTCGTTATTTAGAGTATCGTAAACAGTTTCTTTGAATATGAGATTTTTATGAAGCTTAGAAAGAGGGACAATGCGAGCTTTGGCGAGCACTGTCGTTATTTTTGTGCCGAATTAAAATATATCACGTATATGATTACCCTACTTCTATAACTGGAAACAATCTGAAATGATTAAAAATGAAATGTAACAACAAAACGCCTTGTTTTGTTTCTATCAGTCGGATATTAGCAAACTGTTAACTCCCTCGGAATTCGAAACAACACCAATAAAATTTACCACGAAATATTATTTTGTAAATACAAAAAGCCAAATGTGCATAATGAACGGTAAGTTTTGTATTAAAATCTATTGAAAAGGACAATATGGAAAAGTTTTGTTGTCATTCTAGCAAAAAAAAAGGTAATTTGTGCATTATAGTCTATATACACTTCTACTATATGTTCGAATTTCACCATTATACGTGCTAAAAAGTCAACTGAAGTATACAAATGCCGATACTGTTGTAAACCTGTGTGCAGGGAACAGGCTCTCTGGTTGATATACTTCTTGATGACAATTGATATGAAATTTGCCATCCAGATATAGATCACAAAAAAATCAACCTGGATTTTCAATCTTTCGTTTGATTAATTTTTTTATCATTTGTAGAAGTAGCTAGAGACAGTGAATAGAAAATAAAGTTGTTTTGCATTGCTCCTGTCAACTTTGTTCGGTAATTTGGTTATTATCCTTATGTTAGAATCCTGTAGTTGGTTTGAATATCCCTTTTAAAATCAAACTTATTGTTGTACTTCCTTCTATATAAAAAAAAACTTTATTGATGTGGAACCATCTCAAGTGAACCCTGTTGTAGTCGTGAAATAGCAAAACAGCAGAGATTATGCCTCACTACAAATGAATCTTATTTATACAAGATACAAAACTGAAAAGCTGAGCCTTAATTTATTTTCAGCACCAAATATTTTTGGATTCAAGTTAGGCTGAATGGCAAAAATACAAAGGAGATTGTATTTATGTATATGTTTTATTCAATAATTTTTAAGGCGGGGAGGGGGAGGGGGCTTTCAGCTGGTTACAACAACATACATACAATGATTAATATATACCAGTAAAAGCGTGTGTTGGTATTTAGCTTTTCCTTTTTGTAATTGAATAGTTCGGAAGTTGTGATCAAAGATTAAATTCCATCCAGATTGAAAACCTCCTCATATCTAATATTTTACAATTTATTGTATTTCTGTATATTACAGGTAACGCATCCATATCATGACGATTTTGTACAGATTATCTACATTATTAACAGGTGTTTTCAAACTAACGTTTTTATTTGTCGTTATGGTACTACAAGACGTACCACCGATAAAAAAGTTTGTAGCTCGCAAACGAGAGCAAAAATATAATACAAAGTTTGAAACTAGAATTAGCCTGATATCATTAAGACAAATGTGTGGAAAATTTGTTAATGAGGCATTATACAGAAAAGTTGAATTGTGGAAGCCAGCTGTGAATGCCTCTGTTTATAACATTAACAATAAATCGTTTTGTAAACTCTTGGATTTCGCAAAGACTGATCGTCCTCTAATCGTCAATTTTGGAAGCTGTACATGACCTCCCTTCATGGCAAAATTGCACGTTTTTAAGGAAATGGTTCGCGATTTTGCCTCCATTGCCGATTTCGTAATGGTTTATATTAAAGAGGCACACCCTACTGACGGGTGGCATGTACAGGGTACGGAGTATGATGAAATTAGTCAGCATAAATCATTAGAGGACAGAGAAAAAGCTGCAGTCATCCTCAAAGAAAAAGTAGATTGTCCCGTTTTAATAGATACTATGGATAATAATTGTTGTAACTCGTATGCGTCACTTCCAGATCGTTTTTATATCATACAGGATGGTATTGTTGTTTTTGTTGGAGGACTTGGTCCAGAAAATTATGATCCTTCGAAAGTAAAGATGTGGTTAGAAAATTACAAAAAGTCATTGTAAAAAGTAGAACTTCAAAACCTTTTCAACTTTTTTAATTTCAGACTTTCATAAAGAAGGACACTTGACACTGGAGTTGTTTTCATATCTCGCAAATCATATAAAAAAATTGAGACATTAATTTGATTAATTTGAAGTTCTTCTGTAACGGTTGTCAGATTAATCTATGTTACTCAGAAATGTATACATTGTACATTTTACCCCCCCCCCCCCCCCCCCATTAAGCTGGGTTATTACATACTAAGCGAAAATATGTTCTGTATGCATATGTAATAAAGCCGGAAGTTAAGAGTCCATATCAACATAACTAACCAGTCTGATATAGCCATATCAGACAGTCCGGTCCTAAATAGCCATATCATTCCGGTGATATGGATATTTCTGCCCGGGTATGATGTTAACTTCTAAATGGAAGTATAAAATGAACAGATTAAGACATGACCTTTTTCATATCAGGCTTGGGCTGATATTGGAGTCTCCGGATGAGGATGATAACCGTGTTGATATGGAAAAGGCCATGTATTAATATATATTTCTCGGCGAATGGTTTGGATTAACAGAGTTTGCGTATTATTGGTTTAGTCCCGTTGAATAATGTTAAGAACAATTTAGAATAATGTCAACAAATTTCTATTCAAAATAACATCAAATAACGGTTCAGAGTAATGCTTACGTAAGTTTTTTTGATATTTGAACATTTTCCTTTACCTAAAATTACCCAGCTTACTAGGGGTGATTCTGATTGAATTCTAACGCTTTATTTAGCAATTTACGTGTTTAAAAGTGTTGTATTCGCATAGAGCCCAAATGAAATAATTTTAATGTTATTTACTTTTTATGCTGCAAATATAATAATTACACGTGTACATTTACGTCTTATTTAAATGAATTCGAAATTAGGTGATAGCATGCATATTTCAACAGTGTTGAACATTAAATGACGAAGTCGTACTAAAACTTATTTAAAAATGTATAGACTTTTGATGTGAATGTTCTTTCTTTTAAGAATCCAAAGGTAAGAGGTAAATGTACATTTTCATAAATGTACTTTTGGTCATAAATATGGAATATTTTTGTTGAGAGATATTTAAGGGCTGTTTGTTTTTAAAAACAATATTACATTTTAAAAATCGCTGAAATTAGCGCTTAATACACGATGGGCATCGAAAATTGCATTTTTGGAAATATTTGTGCACCCAATATTTGATTTCAAAAATGTCCCATTTTCACAACAAGTGGGTTTTAGAACGGGTTGAAGGAAGAGTCTGACAGATTTGTAGAATCGGAGACTTTTATATTTTCACGGTTAGAAAACAATGTTTAAAGCAAAATATTATACTTTCATTAACACACTTTTGTACATAATGCTTCCAAACTTCATATTTTGACTAAGAAAATACGAATATTCCATATTTATGAACAAGAGTATAAATATAAGTAACATACAGCCAAAAAATGTGTGCTTCGTATACGCCCTTGTAATGTTTTGTATAATGTGGAGTTATTTAAATTACTTCCAATTTGATTGAAAATAAAAATGTGTAAAATCAGAAATTTATTTATGTTTTATTTTTCTACTGAAATGTTCATCATTTAGATCACTTTGGTTATTTGTTCTCTATCAGTTCTCAAAATCTTTGAGTTTATGGTCTACCAAACGTTTAGATTTTATCTGCACTGATGAGACATAGGTTGTCGAAATGCGCATATGCAGAAAGTAAATTCACAGTGACTTCGGTATTTAGTAATTTGTCTATATTTTACTGATTTACTGGCAATTACTGACATCCTTCTGGTTATTTGTTCTATTTCGCCTTATTAACATTCAATTTCTATGGAAATTTTATTATATGTATGAGGTTCTGATGACACGATCTAAGTGCAATTTACTTTACACCCTGCAAATATACAAATTTCATGTGTGTACAGTACATCATATGTTTTGTCATGCATTATGTACATCACAAGACTATTGAGCATTATATGATGAAGTCTACTAAAACATATAAGAAGTATTGACTTTTGGTGGAAAAGTTCTGTTTTTTACAAAAGAAAATATAAATGGATAAAACACATTACATTACATGTACACAATATGATTGCACGCATGATGCTTTCCATCAATAATGCATCTCTCGCTAAATTTGTCACACTGATTTATCCACCGGAGATCTACATTTTTTTTGGACTAACATCTAGAATTTGACGAAAACGGACATTTCAGTACTAAAATTTACGATAAAAGGGACGATTTTAACTGCTACCGAACACTGCCAGAATGGAAGGGTAGGTTTGGCGCGCTATTAACCGGTTTAATCACCATTTCCTTTGAAATACATTTTCCGGTGGTTTCGACCTTCTTCTTCTTCTCAATTCTTCCAGGTAAGGAACCGGATTCGAATCACGCGAAAACTAGACATTTGCGGGGCGACACAGCTAGTCTTCATCTCGTATTTACATGTAAAATCTCGGTATAATACAATTAAAACTATGTACCTGGGGTTGGTGTTTATTTCCTCCCAGAGCATGCCTTCAGGGCAGCTCTGAAGCTCTCTACTGTGTCAGCCGAGGTCACTGATGTAGGCATTTGGTTCCAATCTCTGATGGTTCTTGGAAAGAATGAATTGCCGTACACATCGTTGTTGGTTCTCTCCTGGAAGTAGCGGTTTTCTCCTCGAGTTCTCCGGTCACTTGGTTTGGGGTACTCATGCTTGTTGATATCTACTAGGCCATGCTGTATTTTATATTTATATTTAAGTCTTATATATTCTTTGTCTTTTTTCCTCATGGACTTGAATGACTCTTCATAATTCTGTTTGGTAATTTTGTTATTACCAGTATTTCAGAGCAAAGGTTTTTCACCATGTTCAGAACTGAAAAGTAACCAAGCCAAAAAATCCAAGGACTAAACCGATCATGCCACCCCGAAAGGCATACCCGGGAGTACATATAATACGGACTATTAACTGACTTGTGGATATTACTGAAAATTTGTGTTTCAATGGCAACCTTATGTCTTCTAATCGTGGTAAGTTATTTGACCAGAGAATTTGCAAAGAGGGGTACCTTTGATCTAAATGAGCGGATTTTCTTGTCTTGTTACAATCTACATCACATTTACAGAGTGTATTCCTATATTCGTCTAAATTGCCACCAACCCCCCCTTTTTTGCCCCTGCCAACAACAGTCCCACCTTCGAAAACTGCATCCGCCGGTTTATCGTTTATCTTAGGTAGAGCCTTATATCGCTGTAAATGATCACATGTATTCTTGTTTAAGGATGGTCACTCCACAAGTTGATTTAAAATTATCATTTTTATTCATTAGAATATGGATCATTCATCATTTTAAGCAAAAAAATATTGATAGGTCAGTGTGTCCGTTTTTGAGATTTAAACGCCTGAAATTTTTGCGGGAAACCGAACTTCTCTAGACTTTTCATCCACTTTGCATTAAGGTAATCAACCTGTGAAATTTGATGAAGGAGTATCAAGAATTTCATCAAATTTTGTAAGAAGTCTATTGAAGATATATACTATCATATTTTGAAAAGAAAAGTGGGGGTCGGTGTGCAAAATTTTCTCATGCATAATAATCGATAAAATAAGAGAATTCCGAAAGTCAGGCACAGTTTCAAAAACCTGAAGAGTGACCATCCTTAACTGTACTTTGATTTAAATTCTTAAAAAACAAGACTGAAAAACGAAAGATGCTGGCCGAGATTCGATCCGGAACTTTCAGTTTTATAGTCCAGTGGTCTAACCCTCTCGGCCACCAAGGTAATTCTCTGTCAGGTTTAAAGTTTTGGTGTAACTTGAAATGCTCAAAGGCGACATCTCGGTCTAGAATTTATATATCAATACAAATTACAGAATAGAGTAAAATTGCTTTGATTTTCTTGGCTTTTTCTGTATTGGATTTTGTTGAATCGGGTAAAATAAAGCGTGTGTTTTTGTGCAAAATCTCGTGAATCATGAAGCGTTGAATGAATTAAAAACCCTTCCGTAACCACGTTTTTATGCAAAATGGTCGTGGCGCTATAGCAACTGTCCGACGATTTTTTCCCGTCCACAATCAAAATTTCGTGATATTGTTACGTTCAGAATTATTGTGTCTATGTCCAAATCGTCGTGTGTTTGACGCGCATGAAAAGTTTCAGATTTCAAGTCTTCACAACCGCTCAGACCCGAGTCTAGATAGGAACTAAATTCGACAACAACGAACAAGTTTCAACGGTTCATTTGCATTCACTAAAAAAAAATCGGGAAAATCCTTTTCGCCTACTGAAAATGTCTCCTTGTGGGGATTTTGAATATGTGCTGTCATTTTATGTATTAAGTATTCATTAACTTGTATTATACACTATATATTTCTGTTTGCTTTTTCTTTTCTTTCCGAGCCAAAAAATCCAAGGCCTTAACCGATCATGCAACCCGCAGTGCATATTATACGGACTATCAACTGTCTGGTGATTATTACAGAAAAGTTGTGTTTCCATGGCAACGTTCTTCTAATCGTGGCAAGTTAATTGATCAGAAAATTTGCTCCGAGGGACACCTTTGATCTAAATGGGCGGATTTTTCTTGATTGCCACCTGAGCCGGACCTAAATTAACATAGAACGATTTAGAATTTTTCTTCCGATTTACACCTCGAAAAATATCTTTTTACCCCGCTTTTTTACGTTTTTCTCAACCTAATGTTTGATTCTATCTGCACTTACGATTCATAAATGGAAATGTTTTCAAACTTCAAAATGAATGACAAACAATCGCTTTCATCGTCGATGATGTAGATATTTGATAAAGATGACTAATAAACCAGTATGAGTATTTTAGAGTGTATGGACCAGGAGTCGTAGCATGTCAAATTTAGCCATAATATTCTTATTGATGGCGTCAGACAATCCGTAAATTGTGATAGTTTTCTATTACCAAGAAAACTTTCTGGAAAGAAGCATGTATGCATTCTTTTAAATTTTTGGGTGTTGATGGTAAATAATTACTAGTTTCTATAAAGCAGTTCAAATTTTGTTTTTGTAGAAAAATTATATTTTAGTATTTCTTGCTTTGAGTTCATATTCTCTAATTCTTTTAACTACTAAAGTTTCTCGTGTTTAAATACATCAGTAAACGAGTACCAAAGCAAAAAGAGAAGGAAAGTTCTAATTTCAGAAAAAAAACCAAAAAAAAACAACAACAACAAAACAACAACAACAAAAAAAAACAGCAATTAAGAGGCAATACAAATGGAGAAAACATGACAAGGACAAAACAAATAAACAAAAAGACCGTACGGTGTCCCCTAGATGCTTTGTTTTGGGTCGTTTCAACCTGGAGATGGGATGTTGTCTCCTAGATATTTACCCCATTTCCTTTCTTTTTCATATGGACCCAAAAGTAAAGCACTACTAGCAATGTAGACCTACAAGTTTTGAGGTATCATCAGATACTCCGTATATGCATTATCGGATTCAGAAACAGTAGCAGATCCAGAATTTCTGCTTAGGGGCGGGGGCAATATTTTTTTCATTCTTTACTTCAATTATTACACAACAAAGAGTTTTGCGGACTTTTTAAACATCGTGTCAGCTGATCTTGAGTTTTGTAAGAAATTTTGCCCTGGAATATAACATTGGATGGTATAAATAATTAAAGTTCGAACTTACTTTTACATATGTTATTGTATTTCTGCATATGTCCATTTCGACAACTTATGTTTATTCAGTGCAAATAAAATCTAAAGACCACAAACTCATAATGTTGTAAAAGTGATAGACAATAAATAACCAATATAATCTAAATGGAAAGCCAAAGCCGGTTAAAGACAAAGCTTTGCTTGAGGGAGATGCAATGTAGCTTCAATCAAAATTTACAAAAAATTAAATATTGCAATTTTTCAAAGTTAAATTAGTTTTTGACCGACACCAAAGTTCTTACTACTTGGCTTGTGAATACCCTCGGGGACCAACAGAGGTATCTATCAAGTGGTGACAAATGACCAAATACCTGTATGTAAATTTAGTTATTGCATATTTCCATCTTAAAAACTTGTAGTACGTCTTTTCAGTGCACATAATCATTTTTGAAAACCATTAACTTAAATGAACACTTACTGATATATTGATCTGATATACATTTGTCCTGCAAGTTTACTTTATGTTTTTCCAACAAAAATATGTGACATTTTTGTCAGAATGCATAAAATTCTTATTGTACAAAGAAATTTATAACATGGTTAGGTCCCGAGAGTCTTTTTATTTTTAAATTTCGTCACACCTTTTCAACACTCTTTGATATATTCCCAGTTACGTCACACCTTTTCAACCCTCTTTGATAAGTTTATATTTAAATATCCCAAATTTTGTCACACCTTGATTTAAATCACAACACACCCCCTTCATAGTGATCAGCTATATCATGCTATTGTTAAGCCAATACAATACACAATGATCAAAACGACGCGGATTAGTATACTGACCAGTATAAGAAACACACCGTTCTTGCTATTTAGACTATCCGTGTCAATCTTACCAGAAAACACGTATATTGCGAAAATTTTCTATACTTTGGGGAAAAGGATATTTTTTGGTATTTCTTGTTTACAGATCATATTTAGAATGAAATATACGTATATGTATCCAAGATTGATTTCAGTTATTTCTTTGTATATAGTCGAAGGGCAAGACCTTTTCTATGAAAGTGTTTGGGGCATTTTAGCTGGTTGTTAAGTTAAATTTTGTGTTGAAATAAAGCGGTTGTTTACTGTTTTACGACCATTTGGTGTTTTCTGTTTCGTTTAATTTTTATTTTGTGTTAACTGTTAAAGGTACATAAAATGCAATTGTTACTTGTATTACTTGTTTTGTGACTGTTAGCAAGGATTTAAATACACTGTTAATTTCTATGGAGAAAATTAAAGATTGTTAGCCTGTTAATGAAACCTCTGTTGCTCCCCCTTTTCTCAAATTGTCATACCGCGAAGGCTGTCTGTACATGTTTGTGCATTTTCCTATCTGATTTTTGTATATTTTTGTATCATGTTTATCTTTTGTTTATATTGAGTTCGAAATCTAAGCTTTATGACAAATGCGATCATTTAACTTCCCATTTCTGAACTTTCCCGTTCTAAGCAGTAATATTTCCACCGCTCCAGCCTTTGGAGTGTATATTTCACAGTTGATTCGGTATTGTCGAGCATGTAGTTTGTACAGATTTTTTTTAACAGAGCAAAAACACTGTCCCAAAGCTGATATATCTTTTTATTGTTTATAAGTTTGTTGAATACCTCTTGAGATATTGAATTTGTTTTGCAAGTTATTTTATAATGCGCTACAGATCGAGTTTCACCATTTTACCTCTTTTGCACTATTGATGCATCAATGTTTCTGTACCAAAAGCATAGAAGGCAGGTAGTCCGTTTTAGTATAGAAAAAGATGAAACATATTTTATTGAGAACCATATTGAGTCAAACAAACAAAACAATGAAAAAGACGTGATATAGATGCTTGAATTTTTGATCGACAACATTTTTGCTGAATGTGGGGGCCGCGTTTTTCCACAAACAATAGAGATTCCTATGTAAGTAAATTGTGCGTCACTTTAAGCTGACATTTTCTTCTTTATTTATAAAAACAGAATTTTTACAAGAGCTAATACAACAGAAACTAAAACAACTAGCCAATGTTTTTAACTCCAGCTTCAGATATATAGACGATGTTCTTTCCCTTAATAACCCAAGTTTAAAAGAAAATTAATATTGGATCTACCCCAGTGAATTGAAAATTAAAGAGAAAACCGATACATCCAATTCTGCTTTACACCACGACCTTTCGTTATACATTGACGTACATGGACATCTGAAATCTAGGTAATATGACAAAATGATGATTTTGATCGACTTCCCGATTGTTAACTTTCCGTTTCTCAGCAGCAAAATACCGACTTCTCCAGCATATGGAGTGCATGTTTCACTGTTAATGCGCAACTGTAGAACTTGTAGTTCATACAGTGACTTTGTAGAAAGAGCAATAGCACTGTCACAAAACTGCGAAGTCAGGGATATGTTCAGCCGTTGTTATTTTCGTCCCTTCAGAAATTCTATGGCCGTTACCACGACATCATAGATATATATGAAATGTCGGTATCACTAATGAATACTGGCTTTTTCAGCTAGATTCACGTCTTCCTGGATTTCACATTACCGATTCTGACTTTACCCTGGGTTCACCCACTGACAGTGTGGCGGGTGCTGTATACAAAGCAGTACATGCTTACTCCTCCGGAGCACCTTAGTCACTTTGTTTTTTGAGAGACGGTGTTTGATGTCTTTGGATTTTTCGTCTTCTGGTGTTCTTTCTTTTGCCTTGTCTCTATTCTTTGATTTATGTTAAATCGTTGTTAAATACTGCCGATATATCTTGCATTATTATTTCGTCACACCTTTTCACCCATCCTTGGTTTATATCAACAGAAATATCACGTATATCTAAAACATATATGATAAAAACTTGATAATGAAGGACGTCAAACACTTCTAAGTTAGTAAGTATTTACCCGTAATATTATGTTTCTCGTCATATATATGTAAGAAGTCATTAATTTAATATTATTCTAGCTTACCTTGATATACCAGAGTGAGCATTTGCCATCAGTAAAATGAACTGTGGAATTTTATTGGTTTTGTCCTAGGGTTAGAGAATAACATTTACCAATCAGCCAAACAACAGATTTTAATAACTTAATTTTTACTTCTCAATAGCAATTGCTTTAAGTTGCTTCCGGACATAACCGCTATGGATGGGGAGGTTTGATGTGCCATGAAACCGGTTTATCCCGTCATATCTTTCTGTAATGCCTGTAAAGCTCAGGATCATGCAGTCTATTGTTTGGTTTCAGCCTGATTTGTTTTTGTTTTTTTTTTGTGTGTGTGTCATAAAAATCGGCTCTTTACATCTCCGTTCGGTATTTTGTTATTACCCCAATTTAAATTTGTTTCTGAAAAAAATGGGACTCTATCCTATTACAACACTTTGTTTGGTTTCAGCAAAGGCCTTGAATCAGCCTTTTGAATGATACCTTTTATTTGTGATTTAAGTTACAAAACAACGGCAGTAGAATACCGAAGGAACAAAGCACAAGATTACACAAATCAAAGTCCAGAGACAAGGCAAAAGCAAGAACACCAGAAGACGGAAGACCAACGACACCACATGCCCACAAAACACACGAACATTACATAAAGAACACAAAAAACTAAAGCACTAACAGTGTGAACTCTCAATAAACAAGAGTGACATCAGGTGCCCCGAAAGGGTAAGCATGTCCTGCTCTGTGCAAAGCACCCGTCACACTGTCAGTGGGTCAAACCAGGGTAAAGTCAAAACCGGTAATGTCAAATCAGGGAAGACGCCAATCTTGCTGAAAAAGTCAGTTTTTATTTGTGACACTGACATTTCATATCTATCTATGATGTCGTGGTGACGGCCATAGAATTTCTGAAGGGACGAAAGTAACAAAGGCTGAACATATCCCTGACTCAGCAGTTTTTGTGACAGTGCTTTTGCTCTTTCCACAAAGTCACTGTATGTACTGCACGCTCTACAGTAACGAATTAATTGTGAAATATATACTCCATATGCTGGGGATGCAGGTATATTGCTGCAGAGAAAGGGAAAGTTCACAATTTGAAAGTCAAAATCATCACGTTTGTCATATAATCTAGATTTCAGACGTCCATGTTCGTCAATTTATAACAAAAGGTCAAGATATGAAGCAGAATCGGGTGTATCGGTTGTCTCTTTAATTTCAAGTTCATGGGGGTAGATACAAATGTACGATGTAAATATTCGTTAAATCTTGGGTTATTAAGAGAAAGTACATCGTCTATATATCTGAAGCTGAAATAAAAAGTCTGGGCTAGTTGTTTTTGTTTCTGTTGTATCAGCCCTTGTAAAAACTTAGCTTCATACGAAAAAAGTGTTGAAAATCAATTTTTTTAGAGAATGTATTGAGAACATCAACATAATTTGAAATTTTCAATATATCTTTAGAATTTTTAACTGTTCACATGTGACTTATACCACTGCAGGTGTGGTTAGTCTCAGTTTTCTTGATGTCTGTCTTTGACAGCAGACAAAATCCATAGACAATTCATTACTTGTACAAGATGAAAATATAGCGATTTATCTATTTGTACGGATTTTTGCGTAATGTATGTATTCAATTCAGCTTGGACAGGTCTTAATCGTTATTTGTAGTTTGAATATTCAAAGGAGACATGAATGAACTCGATGCCTCTGCTGGTGGACTGTAAGTCCCCGAGGGTATTCACTAGCCCAGTAGTCAGTACTTCAGTGCTGACCTGAAAGCCGATTCTATTTTGAAAAAGTTTTGTAAATTTAGTTGATAACTAAGGAGTATCTCCCTCATACAGAGCTCTTTCCTTGGCCGATTTTGGCTGTACATTTATGTTATGGTCTTCCAAACGTTTAGATTTTATCTGCACTGAAGAGACATAAGTTGTCGAAATGCGCATATGCAGAACCAAATTCACAGTAAGTTCGGTTCATATTGGTTATTTGTTATCTATCAGTTTTTCAAACATCTTTGAGTTTACGGTCTTCAAAACGTTTAGATTTCATCTGCACTGAAGAGACATAAGTTGTCGAAATGCGCATACGCAGAATTTAGTTATTGAAAAGATATTTATTACATCTACAATGAAATGTTATCATTTTTAATGAGCGTGTGGACAGATGTAGGGTTTTTTTTGTGAGTGTTGTTAAATTTGTAGACATTGTCTCTTTTTTGCATTATACTTCTTTTTCTTTGTATAAAATAATGTAATTACTTTCTGTTTCATTCACATCTGAAATGCCTTTATTTTGATTTCGAAGAGGGTTGAGAGATGTTAACTAGAACAACATGTCAATAACTCTACAAACTCATTGATGAAAAGAGGTACATTGCGGCTGCCTTGCTATCTGCATTCGTTAAAAATCTGTTAAATGGGCGTTTTTAGGTAAAAATTTTTCGTATCCAGTAATATTTGTTATTTGATATCAACATCTTTCTCTATCTTTTACACTGTTTTTTAAATAGAACTTCTGCATAACAATCGAAACATAAAATTTATTATTTTTAATAAGGAAAAAAGATTAAAATGTCCAAAAAACAGCAATATTTCCAAGGGACGTCATTATTATATAAAGAAAATCGTAATTATAAAACTAACATTGTATTTGTTACGGTAATTATTGAAATGTGGTTCTATGATAGATTCCAAAGAAACTGTCAAAAATTTGTGAATATGTCCAATAAATAACAAAATACCGAAGTTACCGTAAATTTAGTTTCCGCATGTGGCCATTACGACAACTTACGTCTCTTCAGTGCAGATAAAATCTTAACATCTGGAAGCCCATAAACTCAAAGACGTTTAAAAACTGATAGTGAACAAATAACCAAATCTTGTCGAAATGGAAAGCCAAAATCAGCTAAGGACAGAGCTTAATACGAGGGAGATTCATGTACTCCTTAGTTTTTCCAAACATTTTAAAAAAGAATTAGATATTGCAAGTTTTTTTTTCTAAATAAAATCGGCTTTCGCTCAGCACCGAAGTACTGACTACTTGGCTGCTGGACACCCTCGCAGAGAAACAGTCCACCAGCAAATGCATCGACCCAATGGACGTTGGATAATTAGACATAATATTGCATCTTTACTACATACTATATCAGCATTAATTGCAAGAACGCTGATACATACTACTTGTCAAAAACAAGGCGTAGACGTGTAATCAATTGACAGCTTAGTGCATTAGTCGCATTCACTCCTCGGAAAGTTTGTGCAGTTGATAAAATTGTTACGAAGTGGACCGTTGTACATTGAACATTTTCGTACATGTTCAATTTTTATCAAGCAAAAAATGTATTGGAAAATTGTCTGCTTGATACAATACTGCATAAACAAGATGAGTAATTGAAACAACTAAATACCGAAGTTACTGTAAATTTACTTTCTGCATATGCGCATTTCGACAACTTATGTCTCATCAGTGCAGATAAAATCTAAACGTTTGGAAGACCATAAACTCAAAGATGTTTAAAAACTGATAGAGAACAAATAACCAAAGTGATCTAAATGTAAAGCCAAAATCAGCCAAGGACAGAGCTTTGCACGAGGGAGATACTTCTTAGTTTTCACTAAAATTTACAAAATTTTAGATATTGAAATGTTTGAATATTTTTCCCCTATTTTTTCAAGAATGTGTAAATGTGCACCATAAAAATGTGTTTAAGTATCCAGGCTTTAATAAATGTTGTAGTTGTCCACTATCTTAAGACACTAGTGCTTTTGTCGGGCAAAGGATGACAGTGATTGTAAGAGCACTTTGCCAGTTTAATTGATGTTTGTTGACAATCCCGCACCTATGACCAAGAAAGACATGGATGTAGCGTTGCTCGACAATTAGCAAAGAATTCCGCTTAAACCGGTGCTAGGGGCCGTCTTGAACTTACTATGAGGTATGAGCAAAGCTCATTGTTGAAGGCCTCATGGTGACTTCAAGATGAAGAACAACAATAAAAGCGTTGTTCCTTTGCTTGTTTTTTACCATGTATTTGTAGAGACTTTGTCTCATGTGCATTTACTCCATATCCTTTTATTCACCATTTAATTAAATAACAAAATACCGAAATAGATTTCTGCATATGGCCATTTCGAAAACTTAGACAGTTGCGATAAGATATCTTAAATTGTAATAAAAGATAAAATTCCAGTCGTAGTGAAAATCTCTGCATAACTGACCTTGTTATACATATCTTTTTTTTCTTTATTTGCAGGTGACACATCCTTAAAATGGCAATTTTGTAAAGATTGAAAACATTGTTGACGGGTGTTTTAAGAGTATGTTTTATGTTGGTCTATATCGTTCTGCAAGACATCCCAGCGATCAAAAAATTTGTGGTTCGCAAACATAATGAAAAATATAATACGAATTTTGATACTAAAGTTAGCCTGATTTCAGTGCGACAAATGTGGGGCAAATATGTTAATGAAGCATTGTACAGAAAAGTTGATTTGTGGAAACCAGCTATTAACGCTACTCTTTATGATATGAACAGTAAATCGTTTTGTAAACTATTTGATTTCGCAAAGACTGGTCGTCCTCTAATTGTCAATTTTGGAAGCTGTACATGACCACCGTTTATGGCAAAATTGCACGTTTTTAAGGAAATAATTCGTGATTTTGCCTCCATTGCCGACTTTATTATGATATATATTAGAGAGGCACATCCTTCCGACGGCTGGCGTGTACAGGGTACGGAGTTTGATGAAATTAGTCAGCATAAATCATTGGAGGACAGAGTACAAGCTGCATCTATCTTAAAACAGAAAGTAGATTGTCCCATGTTAATAGATACTATGGATAATAATTGTTGTAACTCGTATGCTGCACTTCCAGATCGTTTTTATATTATACAGGATGGCATTGTTGTTTTTGTTGGAGATCTCGGTCCAGAAAACTATGATCCCTCCAAAGTAAAGTTGTGGTTAGAAAATTATAAGAACTCATTGTGAAAATCGTTATAAAATTTTAACGTAAAATTGACATTGCTTCACGGCGAAGTTGTTTTTACAACTTGTGCACCTCAATATTTAATTGTGTCAGTTGGTGCAATCTACATCGGCGTACACGTATGTTACTCAGAGAAATTAAGACATTAAAGCATTTTAATTAATTGTCATTCTTTATCCAACAACTTTGTTCTTATGAGTATATATATACATCTAACACTCAAATGAAACGCTTTCAATTCAGGTAAAATCAATATGCTGCAAAAATATGAAATTTTACACCTGCATTTTCATCATATACAAAGCCTTAAATGGATTCAATCTTTTCTAATTTCTGTCCTGTTTTCACTTTTCCTGAACAGTAAGAGAAATAGTTTCTCCTCTCTGGAGAGAATGTTGTTCTCGGCAAGTGATTGGCAGTAATTCAATTATAAAGTCAAATATGTTTGCCATTTTCCGCTATGCCTGATGCCGTCACGCTCAAAGAACACATTTATTTCAGATCGTTAGAAACACAATTTTTTTAAAAACCCCTAGGATTTTAAATATTTTCCGACCTAGGGGGGGGGGGGGGGGGGGGGGGGGGGCGGGCCCACCCGTGCCCCCCCCCCTAAATCCGCCACTGATTTAGACCATTTTAGGTTGTTATTCTTTTTTCAAGTTTTATTGATCAATTTATTTCAAGATCATTGTATTCATGTCGCCCTGGGATGAAACACTTTTAATGCAATTCTATTTTATGCTGAAGATGTAATGTCCTGTGTACAAGTACGTCATATTTTTTAATAAATTCAAATTTATTCTATATCATGCGTTATGTATATCTGAATGGAAGTGAGCAAAATCATTCTAAAACATGCACAAAGTATCGACCTGATGCAATTGTTCTGTATGTTACACACAAAAAGTTTATACTTATAGATTATTGCATGGCATTTTTCATATCACACTCTTTATCAGCCCAAGGTCGTAATATCAAAAAATGACATGTTATGATATTTTTATCATATACTTCAACTGTAAAAGAAATTTTCAGCTGAAAAATATATTCATACTTATAAAAATGCAGTACTAGTATCTTATTGTACTTTATTTGTTATGACAATATCGTGTGCAATATTTATCGTTTTTACGGAAATAGACGAACTTGCATGTGATAAAGCATGCGATAATAACCGGAAGCAGTTGATAACGATGTCATATCAGCCCGCTTCGTCAATTTTTGTTGAAATCATCTAGTTTTATCTAGGGGTAAAATTTTATTCATATTTTAACCAAGTATATGATAAATGTACATATACGTAAATAAATGCAAGACATATACACAGAACGAGCTTTTGAATTACCCAGGACATATTTGTTATACATTAAACCAATATAATTAACCCACTCGACTAAAGGTTTATACTGTAGCAAATTAGATACCACAAAATTGTATTATATGAGATCAATGATTGTCCGGTATAGAGACTTTTTTGTGTTATTTTGATTTCGATAGGTTTCTACTTGACCACAGCCTCCAATATTTAGTTCTAAAATTAACATTGTTAAGACAGACGTCAACAAGGAAGAAGAACTTGTATATACAGTTTTTACAACCATGTGCACTTTGTTTGACCTGACCAAAGATCAAGCTTTTATTATTGACTTGTTTAATCATTCTGATCAACTCCTTTGAACTAAAGCAGTTTAACTTTTTTCACACTTAGATCGCGTTCAATGGAGTTTATTCCCATCCAGAAATGTTACCAATAATTTGGTGGGCGGTAGAGTTTTATCTTTTATTTTTTTTTTATCCCTTTCAACATTGAAATACAATGTCATTCTGACAATCGAGGTCTGGATCAGACATTTACCAGTAATGGTAACATTTGTGTAAAACGATATTCTTCTGGTTCTGTTGGTCTTTTGTAGCGAATCAAAACAAAAAAACTGAAATCGTCATGCAGTACCAATAACTAACTGCAAATCTAAGATCTCCAACAATTGTGTACAGTTAGTAACTCTGTACTGTTCGATCATTTTTGTCAGTTTCCTTTAATACAGACCGCATCTTTCACCAAAAATCTGTAAACCCTTTTTTCCAAGATTGTGGTCATAAAGTAAGTAGTCTATCAGTATTAGAATTTAATCGTATGTTTATTATACTAAAGGGAAAAGGGGACAGAAAGGGGAGGTTTGGGTACCCATTATCCGGTTTAACCCTACCGCTTGCTTTTACTAAGTGTTCATGTGGCCCTTTAGATGAAGGACATGTCTTAATTTTCTCCATCTTGTAGGTAATTTCAACACGAATAATCCGGATATAATTGGCCCGTGACCAGTCAGGTCAATTAAATAGAGTAATAACAATCGAATCCCGGAGGTGATAAATTCAGCGACATTTTGAACTTTTTTTCATTTCAGCGACATTATCCTTTCAGCGACAAAAAGCATATCAATTCAGCGACGTTATATCTTATAAATTCAGCGACATTTACCTGTTAAAATACATTAATCCTCTTCCTCCTTGCCCTTCCAATGCCCCTGCTGACCATAAGTAGGTGGGAGTTTGAGAAGGTTATATATTTTACAGTCAAAATTAATCGTTTAGAAAATACATTTTAAATCATATAAAACTACAGGATTGTTTAAATTTTCTGCACAGTCTAAATGTATACAATAAAGCCTTCTAAATTAATTGCAGTTTGTGTCTTGTATATGCTAGGTGTTATGCATACTCCAACCATGAGATATTGCTCAAACTGAATTTGTTCCTGTAATTCCCTCATCTGCTGTACAGTTGATTTCTCCTTTGCGATCAAAAATAGAGAACTCGATGGAGCTCTTATCTTGATACTTTTGTAATTATCCATCTCCATTTTCAATTTAATATGATAGATAGTTTAAATATTTTGGGTATCCTTAAGGAAGAAAAGGTATTGATAAAGTCACTGATGTTGAGTCTTCGAGAAAAAAACGCTAACTCAAACATTTGTCGAATAGTACTGTTCCATTGATTTTTCTTCTGCAAATTTTGATATGTATCTTATATGAAATTTATGCCCATTCAAATTATAGTTTATTTTGTACAATTTATTTAAAAGTGGATGTCGCTGAATTTGCATACGATACGTAGAAAAGACGTCGCTGAAATGATATACAAAATTACTCAAAAATTGTCGCTGAAACGATAGTCGCTGAAATGATACTATCGCTAAATTTATACGCACCCTCGAATCCATGGCTCCTTTATAGTGCTTCTAATGGAATCAATATATGTCAGCATTAGGCCGGTAATGTCGATTTTCTTAGAATTTCAAACAATTTGAAATGATTATGAGATTAAAATTGAGAATTTGAAAATGAACTTAAGCAAGACGTGGAAACAACGGCAGTGGGATACCGAAGGAACAAAGGAGTGGGATTTACAAAAATCGAAGTCCAAAGTGTTATAGGTAATTAAATGTTGTAAATATTCTATAATACATTGTATTGATTGTTTTTATTTTGTAAGGCCTTAATATGATGTAATTTGTTTGGCCTAGTTATGTAATTTGTTTACAATAAACAATGGTCAAGGTTATTACACCTTAGAACATGTAGAATATTCTAGAATTTAAATACAGATTTTAACACATAGATTTTTCTAGAGGTTTTTCTTACATAATCATTCTAGTCATGTGATTGTCAGTTGATTAGAATGTTCTAGTTAAATCTTGTGGATAGATTTTTCTAGAAATAATAAATGTATTTATATGAGGTAGCTGAAAAGGGTTAAGTCAGTCAGTTTAATAAGTTTATACAGGATTAATTAGTTTATATAGGATTATCACGCACATCTTTCGTATTGGAAATCGACATCAATTATTGTGAATCTATTATCAACTATTTAGTGAGGATTATGAGGATTATTCTATTGGACATTTATTGGTGGAATTAAGTGAACTGTTCATTTGGATTATTACTTGGACTTCATTATTGTCAGATAAGTTATATATTGTATTTAATTTGTAAAATAATTAATTTTTTTTGTCTGATTAAAAAGGTAATTTAAGCCAATTTTGTTTTTTCTTTGCTGACTTTAATTGGTCATTTCTACCACATAACAGAAATTGGGGGCTATCGTCCGGGATCTTCGAAATTGTTTAGAAAAGAAATTATTATATTTTTGTTTAATAGAAAATTTTTAAAAGTCAGCAATAATTTTTTACAAGATGTCATTTGATCCAGAACAATTCATGTCTACGTGTCAGGTGGAGAATTTTGAGAAGCT
>MJUU01038625.1:12215-53415 GCA_002080025.1 Modiolus philippinarum | reverse complement strand
ACGGCCTTTTAAATGATGTCTAATTTTAATGAAATTTACTATGAAGGGAACTCTAAAAGGTGACCTTTAAAATCAGGTGGCTCTTTATTCAAGGTGACCGCTAAGGTAAGTTTGACTGTATTAGAAATTGTGTGCATTTTGAATTTGAACCACATTGCTACATTTATTGTACATATAAATAATGGCGACTGATCTGCAACTAAGCCTTCAAATTGAATATCCCATTCACTTCAAATTTCTTCAAAAGATATTGGATATTGGATATGTCATGTGATTCTCGGAGATCCTTAACTGATGGGGTTTGTTAGAATTAAGCACAACCGAAAATAACAAATTAACAATTTCTCACTAGTCATGTGTTATAGTTATGTTCAACTTCTGGTTTCTACAGATCACTCAAACAATTTAATTTTTCACAATTTCCTAATATTTGTCATGAAGCATTCCGTTTCTTTTTTAAAACTCTAAATGAACCAGACAACTACAGACTTCTGATGTCCTACATTAAACTGGAGAATTTCAACACGCAAAGCTGGTACATTCTCTTGAACTCATAATTCAAATTGCAGATATTTTAAGGGAGTACGAGCCTCAGATTTCAGAAGCATTCTATATCCTCGGGTTTTATCCATTCAAACAATACTCAAATGTTTTGCACATGGATCACATTTTCTTGGTCATAAGTCACTTTAGAATACATAGAATATACTGTGTATAAAATTTAATCAACTTCCAATTATAATTTCACATACCTAAAGGCCTATAAACATCTTATGCAAATTGAAGGAAAACTCTAGAGAAATCTGTTTCCCGTCTTATATCTCAAAAATTCCTACATGGATTTTTTTTGCTCAAGTTGTTCCATTAGATGTGCTCTTCAAGACAAAAGGTCAGAATATTAATTCTAATTACAAAATTTTTGAGACTCGTACTCCCTTAAGTCGTTCCCAATGATATATCCACCAGAACTAGAGTTAAAGGAAATGACAGAAACCACACGATCATCATCTTTTTTAAACTTACATCTCGAATTTGACGAAAACTGTCATCGAGATACTAAAATTTACGACAAAAGAAACGATTCTTTTTTCAAAATTATCAATTTCGCTAACATGGACAGTAATATTCCAGCTTCTCCTGCTTACGGAGTGTATGTTTCACAGCTTATTTGTTACGCGAGAGCTAGCATAAATTATACAGATTTTCTCATGAGACATAGTTTTCTCCGTGATCGCCTTATTAATCAAGGCTTCAAAAAATTCCGTCTAATACAATTATTAAAAAGTTCTTTATATAGATATCAGTCCCTTGTGGAAAAGTTTCGGTCCGGACTCTGATTCAAGTTTCTTTCTTTACTTAATCCTGGGACGATCATTTCTCTTAACTGTCTACGACCTTTCAATGGTAATTGCTGTTGAGTTGCTTCCGGACCCTACCGCAATGGAAGGGGAGGTTTGCCAGCCATAAAACCGGTTCAACCCGACAATTCTTTTGAGATACCTGTGCCAAGTCATGACCATTGCGGTCGACGATTTTTCCAGTGCTGTCCTCCCGATTTGTCCTTTTGTCTGGTGGACTTCTGTTGACTCTGTTCGGTAATTTTGTTATTACCCCCATAAACAGTTAAGTCAAGGCATAGTATTTTTTTATTCTGGAATTCATTTATTCATCTGAAGAATAATTTTTGTTTCTTGATATTTTCGAGAAAAAACAACGGAATGTAATGTGAAACCTTCTTTCCTGTTACTCAAGCTATTTAAGTACGGATTTTTGCTACTCAATATGAAAGTAGATATTTTACCAGATAAACGTGAGAATATTGAAAAAGAAATTATCTAATCGAAAAACGTATATGTTGCCTATCTTGTATTTAGAAACTAAAATCCTATGAATCGTTCTTAGATTTAATATTAGTTTTACAATAATTGCATGTGACAAAATATATAGGATCCAATAAATTTTTTCCAGGTTTACGAAACAAATGTATAGAATGAGGTTAAATGTAAATATGCAATGTTGGCTGTTATGTAATGAGGGATACTCAAGTTATCATCCAAAAACCAAAATTTACTAAATTATATACTTTAATTTTTGCCACTGTGACCTTGACGGTAGCAACTCTAAAATCAATTGGGTTCTGTCTCATGTAATGGGTAAGCATGTGACTGAGTTTGATTATGATCCAATGAAGGTCACTCAAGTGATCATTTTTGTGACTTCAAGCAATATCCAAAATCAACAAGGCTCTGTCATCAGTGATAAGTAAGCATGTTACCAAGTTTGGTTTAGATCTAATAAAGGGTGCTCAAGTAATGACATGGAATCCAAAAGATGAAAGAAAGCTGTCAGTGAAGTTTTTTTGTTATGCAAGAGCTTAAGAATTTGAATAATACTCAATTAACTTGACCCTTGGTCGCGGTGTGGTAACTTTGTTAATTCTAATTTCTGTCCAGTTTTCATGTTTCCTGATCGATGTAAGAAATGGTTTTCTCTAATTTCTAGCAAATTTTACCAACGCCTGACCGGTGTGATTAAAATATTTCTCGTCTCTATTGAGAGAAAAACTCGCGTGAAAATCTATTCGGAACATAATCCTCGGGGTTTTACATTGTGTCATTGGAGAAATATTTTCTACAACTTAAACACGTTAATTATGAAATTTCTCACATCTTGTTAATTAAATTTTCAAATGTTTAAAAACTCGGCAAGCCTCGTTTTTAAACATTTGCAAAATTTATTTAACTCGATGTGAGAAATTTCATAATCAACTTAGTTCTCGTTGTAGAAGCTATATTTCTAAGTCAGTGATTGGCAGAAATCCAACTTTGTCGTTGTCACGATGACGTCACGCTCGATCAAATTATCACGAACCACTAAAAAAAATGTAACACTTTTTAAAACATTTTTTTCTGTAGTAAAATAGATCAAGGCTCTTTCTTTAAAATGTGGAAATTTGGTTATCTTGGTGTTGAAATGTCCTTTCTCACTCAATGAGTTGTAAATTCTATATCTGCATTTTCCTTTTGACTCGATGTAGAAAACGCTATTAGTATTTATTTTCATATCAAATGATACCAAATGACAGGTGATTGTAAATTTAGTCTCTGAATATCATTCTTTGTGCCTTTTCAGTTCAGAATCAAATTTTAATAAAAATTCACAAAGATCAAGATAATCAGTTGGGAAAATGAAAAAAAAAATAAGGGACCGTCTTAAACTTACTATGAGTACTTTTGAAGGCCTCATAGCGACTTCAAGGTGAAGAAAAACAATAAAAGAGCTCTTTCATTATTTTTTTTTTTTTTTGTATTTTTAGACACTTTGACTCATATGCAGTTACTCCATATCTTTTTATTTTTCATTTAAGTTTACAAAGATTATAAAACTTCGAAACAATTTTCTCTTCTAAAGACCCTTTTAGGTTATTTACTCTTTGTGATGTATTCCAGTGTTCAAAATATTTTATTTTGATCTGTACTGAAGAGAACGGTAAACCAAGTGGTATAAAATTATCTTCTAGTGAAACCTCTTGCAAGTCAATAACTTTTTGAAGAAAAAATATAGGTATGGCAACGAATATTTACATTAAAAAATCGAGATTACTACAGAAATAGGCGAATACAATATTTGGTGAAAATAATTTTCAATTTCTAGATCTTTACTTTGTAGTAAAAATAATTAAAATGACTATATAAAGAGATTATGTCTTTAATAAATCACCGACGTATTAAAAGATATTCAATGTGCAGGCTGTACGATAATGTTTCCAGGCAATATAATTCGTACAGCTAGATTTCTACCATAATTCATTTATAAAAGAAACTAAAATTTCATCGAATTAATTTGCAACATCTTCCAAACGTCGTTTGGCGTAACCAATGTTAAAAAGAAAGGAAATGGGGTAAATGTCAAGGAGCCAACATCCCATCTCGAGGTTAAAACTACCCAAAACAAAGTATCTAGGGGTCACCGTACGGTCTTCAACACAGTGAGGAACCTCACACCATATAGCAAAGCCCTTAATCGCCCCCAAAAGTAAAAATGTGAATAAATCAATTGAAAGAGAAATTAAAATTTTATAAGAAGACAAGGACAAGCCAATGACCAACATATTCTTGAATTGAGACAGGCGCAAAATTTGCGGTGGAGTTAAACTCGTTTTGCTGGATCCAAACCCTCCCCTTTGTGTGGTGATTGGCTAAAAAATAAATACAAAAAAACTCACAGTAAAAATCAAACTAAAAAAAGTCCCACTTATCAAGACGAGTATCTTTACAATGAAGTACATAAAACATGAGGACAATACACATAGGTACTGTCCTGACAAATGCTCGCAGTTATTGAGATCTAGCTAAGGACAAAATTTTCGTTGACTATGATATCACGCCTTCTTACATATGAAGCTTCAATTGAAATACTTCTGAATAGATTTCGTATAACAACATCATCAATTATGAAAGAAGAACATGATCTTGTGCAATGCCAAATACTGCCAAGATGAAAAACTGTTTTAATTAATTTACGGTATGAAGCATTTAGGAGCTGATCAATATCTTTGCCAACAAAAAACAGAAGTAAATATTTAACAGCAATGCTGTATTTATATCCTTTATGAATAAGTTTGTTCATGGGATTAATAAGCTTGGAAGGACAATTTTTGAATTTATGCGCTTTGTAAATGATATTTCCATAGAAGTTTAGATGTGAAATGCCCTGTTGTGTAAGAGCCCTGCATGTAGAACCAAATTCCCTTAATAAGTCAATGTATCTATAATAAAATTTACAGAATGTTTTGATTAATTCCAAGGCAATCATGTCGTCCTAAAACTGGTTGTGTCCTTTTCATATCGAAACACCCCACATCCCAAGAACAAAATATTTGACTGGTTCAATTGTCAAGTCTTCGTATCATCAGGAAACGTGTGTCTTCAGTAAGAAACAGGGCCCTTCTAGGTAATAATTAATTTTTATCACAAAATCCACAATAACAAGGCTGAATATGGTCATCTTATATCTTCTATCCGGACCGATAATTGCACACAAAAAAAATGTTAAAACATTTTTTCTTTCGTTGGTAAAGTCCGGTTATAAGAAATACTATCATCCATAAGTTTCTAGAGGGTAAATTTTTCCAAAATATTATTATTGCAAAAAACAACATAGTAGAGTAGAATACAGAAGGAACAAAGCACAAAATTATATAAATCAAAGTCCAGAGACGAGGCAAAAGCAAGAACGGCAAACGACGGAAGACAAAAAACACTACATGCCCACAAATCACACAAACACCACATATACAACACAAAAAAACTAAAGCACTAAATTGTGAACTCTCAAAAATCAGAGTGACATAAGCATATTTGTAAAATATGCAAAAAAAACTTCTCTAATCTGTTTGTATTTAAATCTGTTATATGCACACGAACAAACAGAATGTAACGATAAGCATTGTAATCGACTTCTTATCTCTATTAAACAAAAGCTCATATTCTTTTGTTTAAATACCCCTATATTGCTAACTGATTTGCAAAACTCAAATCTACTGCGATTCCACAGCTTTTGTTTTATATACAACAGAATGGAAAAGGCATCCTAAAAATCCGTTTTGCATTATAAAAAATACGTGACTACAATAATTTTTCAGTGGACTTAAAGAGGTATTTTACTCATCAGACAATCAGTTTAAAGCGATCAACTGCCAAGACAAGTATTCGAGATAAGATGCGATTGAATCAATTTTAAATGACAAGTAAAATAGAACAGAAAACCGATGCAACATCGATGTGATGTGTTTTAAATGAGCATTTTAATGCTTATTTACACCTTTGTTATAGATCTGTGACAAACATTGATTTTTCCATTCTACTTGACTACATAGATAAATGCCAATTTATTAGCCATGTATCATTTTCGTTTAACACAATAATATGTACTATATTTAGAAAATGTGATATATATATATGTTAATTAAACAATTCAAGCAAATTCACAACGTCATAAATCTAAGGTGTGGAAATTTCACACGATATCAAAAGGTACTCCCTATACAACTACTTGTGATGCTTGTCAATTAACACATTTACTCACATCAACTCTCACTAGTACTACCAAAACTGTTACTAACACTATATTGTATTTTTGTCATTGTCAGGTGTAAGACCTCCACCCAGTTCATTCCACATTTATCCATGCTGGTGACTGCCAAAAGAAAGTTTGCAATTTAATAAGATATGTCAATAAAAAGTTCTCTTTTTGCATGTTTATACCTTTTTTGCTGTTGCACCAGGTTTACCCTTAAACTTAACATATTTCCGTAACTACTTTTATTTTTGTTCATTAATTCTCTCCTTTACCTTGACCAAGCTATGGCCACCATAGCAGAGTATCATTTTCTTCATGGTGATATTGCTACCATATGTTACTATAACGTATATGTTATCGGGCTCTTGACAGCTATGTATCGTAAATATCAACCCATGAGCCAGAATATGAAGCACGGGTTGAGTGAGCGTAGCGAACGAGTCCCAAGCTTCATATTCTGGCGAGCGGTATAATATTTTACAATACACCAGCTGTCAAAACCCCGATAACTTGTTTATCATCCTTTATTTTGCATTTTAGATTTGTAGTTTCAAATTCTCCCAAAGTTGCGCGGGAAATTCGACAAACATGTCATTCTCGCCTTTTCAGCAATTTTAAGCTTCAAAAACGTGTTTTGTAGTTTTTTTTATCACTTTAGCGGCAAAGGTTTTGTGAATGGATGAATATCTTGACCGAACTATCGAAAAATGAAGATTTTGAATGTTGCAGCAACCTTTGGTTGATACGATATTCTTTCGTTCCTTGGAGCTTTTATGACGTCATAATGTGAAAACGTCAAAGCTCTGCAGGATATATCAACGTCCCAGTTTAAACAAACGTCAAAGCTCTGTAGGATATATCAACGACCTAGTTTCTATAATTTTTCTGACGCCTAGTTTATCTTTTTGTGTAATCATGATTCTGGTTTGAATGTATAATCGGCAAGAGCAAAAGCAATAGATGTTTATTTGTATCCTTTTGATTCCGTGTGAAAACTTGAATAAAAGTTATTTCCTTTGAAACTTTAAGAGAATCGCTTGATATATCAAGGTCAACCTCTGATATATCCGGGTCAACCGGATATGGCTTTTGCGGAAAGGCTCTGCAGGCTGATATAACCTTGGGGAAGGATGATAAGTATATGTTATCAAGCTCTTGACAGCAATGTATCGTAAAATGTCATCCCGTGAGCCAGAATATGAAGCACAGGGGCGAGTGAACGAACGAGCCCCAAGCTTCATATTCTGGCGAGCGGGTTGATATTTTACAATACATCAGCTGTCAAAAGCCCGATAACTTGTTTATCATCCTTTATTTTGTATTTTAGATTTGTAATTATTGATCTGAAGTTTCAAATTCTCCCAAAGTTGAGCGGGAATTTCGGCATACATGTCATTCTCGCCTTTTCAACAATTTTAAGCTTAATAAACATGTTTTATATTTTTTTACCATTTTATTGGCAAAGGTTTTGTAACTGGGTGAATATTTTGACCGAAATACTTTTAATAATGTCGATTTTGGATTTTGCATGAACCTTTTGTTGTTACGCTATTCTATCGTTCCTTGGAGCTTTTATGACGTCATAATGTGAAAACGTCAAAGCTCTGCAGGATATATCAACGTCCCAGTTTCTACATTTTTTTTACGTCTAGTTTATCTATTTGTGTAATCATGATTGTGTTTTGAACACCTAATCGGAAAGAGCAAATGTAATAGATGTTTAATTTTATCCATTTAATTTCATTTGGAACCGTTGAAAAAAGTTTTGCCTTTGAAACTTTGGGAGAATCGCTTGATATGTCCAGGTCAACCTCTGATATATCCGGGTCAACTATATATGGCTTTTGCGGAAAGGCTCTGCAGGCTAATATAACCATGGGGAAGGATGATAAGTTTCGATATTTATTTCCTTTGTGTATTACTATTTTTCTCATAAGCCTACTTTTGAATGAATACTACAGTGTTTGGTTAATCACATGTAGATTCTTCCATTTATAAATCAAGCCTGCTGCATTTGTTTTTTTTTTTGGAGTTTTGTATGTTCTACGTTGACATTTTTATCAACTAATTAGGAAATTGAATTATTAACTTTATATAAATATATTATGTTACTGACAGTACAAATTGGAATCCAGTAGGATCCAGAATCCTCCTAGTACAAACTGGAATTCTAATTTCTACTGGGACAAATTATAATTCTGATTTGTACTGGATTTAATCCAGTATAAATTGTAATTCTGATTTCTGCTAGGAGGAATTTAAAAATCCTTATTTATACTAGTAGGATTCTGGATCCTACCAACTCAAATCAAAAGAAAGGGTGGTAGAGAAATAAAACATTATTAGTAATATGCCCCGTTCATTGTTTTGGTGATCATTTAATTAAAATATTAATTTCCAAAGAATAAGATTAATTGTCTAATTGTATAAAAGATGTTGTATATGTTTTGCTTCAAGCTCTTAAACCTTTTAGCACAGTTAAAAAGTTTGGTCACTAGTTTTCATAAGTTTACTTTAAATATAGAAGAAAATATGGAGGGTTTTTACCAAAAAAAAATATTGGAATATGATTTGTTTTTTTTCCTAAAGATAGCATACTTAAAAACTACTTTTCTAATACAAATCTTGTTGATTGAGTTTTTGTTTCCCTGGTTTAAATGCAGTAGATCCTGTTACTCTTCATGAAATTACACACATTGTCATGTTAAAAAAATGTTCATTGTAAGATGGCAGTATAACAGCCACAGTTTGTAATTACTCTGGCAAATGCAATACTATATATTGCCCTTCTCATAAATTGAAAATTCCCTGCTCTACCAAATGTCACAGAGATCACTAATTGGTACAAAAAATGAAGTTATATCATAATTATGTCATTTGTCATTCCATTGTTTTGGTATTCATAAATTAAATTCAGATGCTGAGAAATACATACTTCTCATACCAAAATCAAAAACTTTTTTTTCAGTTTTGAATGTCAGTAATATCCAGAATCCTCCTGAACAAAATATCCAGTATTATTTTGGATCATAATAGAAATTCATTAGGATTCAGAATCCTACTAGTATAACTCAGGATATCTCAATTTCTCCTAGGAGAAACTGGAATTCAAATTTATACTGGATTAAATCCAGTACAAACTGGAATTCTAATTTGTCCTGGTAGAAATTGGAATTTCAACTTGTACTAAATTAAATTCAGTTCAAATCAGAATTCCACTTTGTCCAAGTAGAAATTAGAATTCCAATTTGTACTATAGGATGATGATTCCAATTTGTACTGTATTATATACAAATTTCATTTTCTACGCAATAAAAAAGTAAAAGGTAGGAGAGGCATGCATATGCTGCCTTCAAAATTACAATTCTCGTGCATGAATTGCTATGGCAACTCTCTTTTGTTTTACTAATATGCAATGATAATTTGGTTTTTTTTTACTAATACTTCACCCGTACATTCACCTTTAGTTAGTAGTCTTCTTATTAACGTCACGGGTATCTTGGGGTTAATATGGAAAAATTGGGGTAAAAACAAAATTAAAGATCAGAGACGTCCAAACTACAGAATCAGTATCAGCGTTTAGGGTGCGTTTTATCAACTTGTCAAAATAACTACATTTTTTTGTATTAAGTCAAATTTTTGTTTTGCTAAAAACATTGAGACGGTCATAGCGAAAGATGAAGGGCTGATGTATTGGAACCCTATTCGACAATACAAGTACATGAAGAAAGGGTTGCCATTGGAATTACGTGCTTTACCGCTGTTGTAGCATTGACATTTAGCAATCCAACCAATATTACAACAGTACCATATACCAAATACAAGTCATACTCAGACCACTTTTCAATTAAGACTTAAAATATACTTTTATTACCATGACAATCACTACGATGTCATTCCTAGCACGTGTGCCCTTTTTGGTTGCAAACATGTCGGTACCTAAAGTGAGAATATCGAAAATAAAACCTCGCAGATATGTTAATTATTTAAAATCGTGAATTTAAACCACGCGAAAATATCCTCTCTTACGTACCATTTATCATCTCCCAAATGTATTATGCAAAATTTATGAACTACGAACGGGGCTATATAAAAAGAAATAAACGTGTAAAATGCATCAAGTCTCTATTGTCTGTACAATATCCAGTCACCTGATATGGAACAAACTGGGCCATCACGTGGGAGAGGCCTAAAGAAAAGATATCAAAACATCATCAGTTTGACTTGTTTATTAAAAGCAAGAATTTATAAACAGTTTTTTTTATTTATATGGAATGGGACGTTTGGTGTGCCATAAAACCGGTTTAACTCACCATTTCTTTTGAAATACCTGTGCCACGTCAGAACAATTGCGGTCTACAATTTTCCCATGTTTTCCACCTGCTTTGTCTTTTTGCATCTTAGACTTGGCTCTTTACAATTCTGTTTGGTAATTTGTTACTACTTCAATTTACATAGTACTTAATTATCACTTTATTTATTGAAATTTTATCTCATAAATTACCCAAACAAACTACATAATGTTTGTGAATGAAATATGTCAAAAAGTTCAGATGTGTTCACAGTCTGACAACGGGCATTCAGAAATCAGCTCTATCCATGTGGATACAATGCTATCAGCTAATTTTAAACAACGGCTTCCACCAACTTAATCATCAGTTTGGCCTTTTTATGAGAGTAGAAAAGAAGACAAGAAGGACTTAAAGAAAACCTTTAATTAAATAAAAATGTTTTCCATTTACTTTCGCCACGATGATACCTTTAGCTTGCTCTTCAAATTACATTTTCTCACATAAAAAAACAGCACCTCCGTCTTTCAAACTGTTGAATCTGTGTGGTGATTTTCACAAAACAGTTTTTACAGGAAATGAAAACAATGATATAAAAAGCATAATGCTTTGAACTAAGATATTAAGGTTTAACCTTGAAAGTGGTCCTGATGAAGATATCATGAACAAATAAAAGGATACGGAGTAAATATACATGGGACAAAATCCCTATAAATACAGGGTAAAATTAAGCAAATGGAACAACGCTCCTTCCATCTTGAAGTCACTGCGAGGCCTTCAATAAAAAGACTCCTATCTAATAGCAAGTTCAAGACGGTTTCTAGCACCGATTTTCTGCGGAACTCAATTGCTTAATGTTCAACAACGGTACATGGGGTAGTCAACAAGCATAACATATCGGGAAAAGTACTCTTACAAAGACCGCCATCCGTTGCCCGACAAAGAGACCCCTCGACATTACAACATATAAACGATTACATGGCACTCTTCGAGTTGATTGTAAGAAAACTTGGCAAGTAAAATCGGGAGATGTGGGCAATAAATGTACAGATGGCCAGAAAAATAATTTAAAATTTTTACACAAAAAAATAAAGCCAAAAGTTCAATTTTGATAGTGCATTCATATGAAAGATTCTCACATTAACAAGTACACCATAACTTACAAAATACAAAGAGCATACACCACAAGCACGTGGAATCTTGTACGGACTCCAAACTGTACCATTGTGTCTGACATCAATTTAATAGTAAAATTCATTTTTTTTTTCAAGTGTGAACAGAACACGTCTTAAATTGGTGTATAGGAGACCTTAAAATAAAGACATAATACAATTTGTCATTTTGACATAGGAAAAGTAGATGTAGCTTTTGATTCAGTATTGCATATTAATACGTACTTTTCTCTTCTATACTCTCTTTCAAAAGTTGTCCACGAAAATCAAAATGATTTGATTTGATTTTGTTTTTGTTTTCTTATTTCTGTATACAAAATCTGCAAAAAAATTTTCACAGATAACTCTGACACCTAACCGGTTATTTCTTAGGAAAAGCTGTTCTCATCGAAATTCAGAAAATTAAAACTTAAGAAATGGTTATTTAATTTAGAGTCCTTTGAAATATCAATGATTCAGTGTTTTCCATAGATCTTTATAATTTCCAAATATGATTTTAACCACCTTTTTATAGTACCCACATCTGAGGATTGTTTTATGCCAAATTTTCTTGTAACTAATTGTCATATGGTTGTTTATATATTGCCTTCTGTTAGTCTTTTGTCACACAACGGACGACATCAAATGTATAAATACTTTGCCATTAAATTTAATTTGGTGTTTGTTTTTGATCACACATCCATGAATAACAGGCATGGATATAGCGTTGCTTAACGTTTAGCAATGAATTCCACTCAAAGCGGTGGTAGGGGTCGTCTTAAACTTACTTTTGGGTATTAGAAAACTCCTTGTTGAATGTTTCAGCGTGACTTCAAAATAAAGAACATGAAAATCGTTGTACCATTGCTTGGTTTTGAGATGTATTTGTTGAAACTTTTTCTCATATGCATGTCAATATCTTTTAATCCGTGACACACCACTGTCTTTTACATTTACATGTAGTTCCTAACTGACCGTCTAAACATTGGCTGAGGTGCTTTCCTTGCAAAAATATATAATTTTTTTTTTTGTAAATTTAGATCTGTTATATAGAGACTAATAACACCATAATTACGAAAATTGCAGGCATTTGAAGTAATTGAACTAGAATAGTTAAGTTAATGGCTCATGTAATAAAGGGCGTCAAGCCCTTCTATGTGTAGAGAGGTTGTTTTTTTAAATGATAGGACTTGATACACTGATCAAGAAAATCTGCCTAGTTTTTCTGTTGTTTCGTATGATGTATACTGCAACATAGTTTTGTTTTAGCAGATAATTGAGAAGGTATGCAAAATAAAAATATTAAGTAGATAAAAAAAACAATATTTTTCACTGTAAAACTTTTAGAATACAACCTGTATTGATATTAAAATTAAGATAGCTTTATCTTCGTATCCAAAAATGACCAATGGGATAACATGTAGCAGACGACATTAGGGGCCTGTGAAGGTTTTACAAAATTAAGTATGACGATCCTGAACTTATGAAATGCAACATTTACAGAGTATTAATTGCGACATTCCTGAACTTATGAAATATGACATTTTCAAATTAACTGTGACCTTCCTGAATTTATGAAGTGTGACTTTCCTCTTGACGCCCTTCCATAGGTTGTTCCTATTGTCATATTATTGTAAACTGTAAAAGTTTTGAATTGGTATAATTATGCATTTCAAAAGAATGTTGCGTGAAACCAAATTTGTTGGGCTCCAAACCTCATAAGATGATTTTCTTAGTTTTTTTCTAGTCCACATATAGGGTCTGTAAGTCTCGTACAATTTTGGAACTTCCAGGATCAAAAATTGTTCCCGGAAGTTACATTTTAAACAAAGATATATGACGTTTCAAACAAAAAGTTGAACGTCAAAATCCTCAGACGTCATGTTTTGGCGGGAAGTATTTTCGAATTTTATCGTGATTCTCGCGAGACAAATGACGAGACTTTACAGACCCTATTGTAATCATTTCAGAAATTGTTCGGGCCGTTAGACGCTCGATGATTTCCTATCCTGTTTCAAAAGCAGTTTAGAGGTAAAACTTTCTTTTTTATGATTATTGAACTAAGAAGTAATAATTCCAATTGCTAATGCAACGTCCAATTTCATTGGCTAACGTCATGAACAACAAAAAGGTTATTTCTTGATAAACTCTTCTTGCCCACTAATACATTACGACGTTAAATAGTGCAGTATCTGATGACGTAAATATCAGTGACAACATTGTTCAAAGTTCAAAGGATTTGAATTATAAGAAATAAAAGTAATTTTGGAGGAGTTTATGGATGTGTAAACGCGGCCTTTCACTCACAAACTCTACATNTAGTCTTTTCGGACTATTTTGGGATGGATAGCTGCCTTAAAAGATTACACTGTGTCCATGATATTATCAGGTGGTGCCTTTTTATACTGGGCGATACGCTAGCCAGTATTGTTTTGTTGTTTCTCAATTTCATGTTTTCAGTAAAATAAGCTACTGAGTTGATGATGCTTTCGAGGACAAATTGTACTTCAGCAGATGCATCGACCCAGTGGTAGCAGAGTAAGTCAGAACCGAAACGTCAGTCTAAAGGGGAACAATCCAGGGACAACGGCAACATCTCCGGAAACACCAAGAAAAAAAGACTCCACATGAATACAGGAGAGAAAAAATGACGACACACATTGCGGTAGTGTCCGGTAGCAACGCCCATTGTTATTGAAAGGTCGTTCGTGAAAGAAATTTATCATATGGATATACTATCTTACTTTCAAATTTTTGCATTTATTTTTTAATTTTGAAATGTAATTCTTACCACCTGTTTACTGTTTAAAGTGCCAACATCTCACTATTTTATAATGCCAGGTTTACTTACAATCGACTTGATGAGTGCCCTATGTTCGTTTAAATCGGAGATGATAAATTCAGCGACACTATCATTTCAGCAACAAAAAGCACATCATTTCAGCGACATTATATTTGATAAATTCAGCGACATTAACCCGTGAAAATACATGACACCTGTGACGCCTTGTCCTTTCTTCACAAACAGATGGAAGTATGAGTTTGAGAGGTTATATATTTTACAGTAAAAATTTATTGTTCATAAAATTCATTTTCATTCTAAATCATATAAAACTACGAGATTGTTTAAATGTTGTAATCGTCCACTACCTTAAGGCACTAGTGTTTTTGTCGGGTAATGGATGACAGTGATTGTAATGGCACTTTGTCAGTTTAATTAATGTTTGATGACAATCCCGCATCTATAGCCAGAAAAGACATGGATGTAGTCTTGTTCGAGAATTAGCAAAGAATTCCGCTAAAACCGGTGCTTTAGGCCGCCTTGAACTGTAAAGTATCAGCAAAGCTCATTGTTGAAGGCCTCATTGTGACTTCAAGATGAAGAACAACAATAAGCGTTATTCCTTTGCTTGTTTGTAGAGACTTTTGTCTCATATACATTTACTCCATATCCTTTCATTTACCATTCATTGACGATTAAACCAAAGGCTGTAGGATTGATACCAAACTGACAAGTAATAAAACCAATTGAATACCTACCAAGAATTAATCGTCATGTTAACATACAAACAGCTGGTAATTTAAACAAAATGCCTAGAGATCTTCTGAAATAGAGAACCAATTTTGAAAAACAAATTTGAAATGTCAATTGTATAAAAACTATTATTGGTTAAAGCCTATATAGAATGTTCAAGTTTGTTTAGATAACTCTGTATTTACAAGTTTAAGTAATACAATGACAAATTAAGTTTTAACGTGAAATTAGAAAAGCAAAGAAGTATGTTTTCAAATGCATCAAGAATGTCTAATAATATATAAAGATTCAATAAAATTGAACATTGTTTATATCTTATCTAGGTCAATGAACTTTAAAATTATTACAGTTGGAGTTAACATATGTGTTATGGTCTCGTGTTCATTTACTCCATATCCTTTCGTAAAATATTTACACAAAAACCAGTGATAAACGGAATCTCTTGTTTTAAAAACTGATACACGGTGGGTAATACATACATCAATAAGTAATGAAGGGATATGGAGTAAATGCACACGAGACAAAATCTCTACGAATAAAACAGTGCAATGGAACTACACTTTTGATCATGATAAAAGTTAAGCATAGTCCAAGAAGAGTTTTCACTGCTCGATTGACTCAATTTCAAATACAGTTCAACAGATTACAGTTAATGATGGCTCAGACATTTTCTCTGGCAGTCAATCATCTATGAACATTACAATTGAAATAGGACAACCATTTCTAGGCAAATCAGGAAATAAACAGCAGGGAAAGTATTTCAACATTAATTAATAAATGTCAATACCATCTGTACACCCGTCTATTCAGACATAGAAAAGCAATGTACAAACAGATCATTTTCACTTTGACAGTCCTAACATCAACAAACAGGCTATCACTGGTAATTGACAATATACAACAGAAATAGAGTATAATGCTAGAGGGCAAACTATCACCTAGATATCAGAAAAGTGATACATTTGGCTTCCGAAACAAAAAACATTTGTAAACTGAATAGTCATCTGTACAAAGACGTAAAGTGTTGTTAAAGATTTCTTTTGAAAAACTGTCTACAGTTATTTCGGATCAAATCATTAAATAAAGTTATACTCATGTAGAACTTTATCTAAAGACATTTTCGACCTCAATGAAATAAGAACTACCTTGTAAATGGCGGAGAAGTAGTTCAAAAAATTGTCTTCCCTGTAAATTTGTTTACATGTCATCTCCTCAGATAAACAAGATCACGGTAAAAAAAATAAAATTGATAACATTTGCTGTATTTTTTTATTTTTTACATTTCACATAATATGTATCTTATGCTGCAACAATCGCTGTACAGTACAGATATACGAGAAATATACAAGTGTCGTTATTTAATTTACAAAACATTGTTTTAAAACCAACTCTATCTGATAGTCAAAATTGTATGATAATAAAAAAAATTCTAGCCACCCTCAAAGGGCACGAAATCAAAATTTCAAGATTTTCGGACACGTGTTCATTAGATTTTGAAGTGTAATATGTAACCATTTGGTATTCTTTTAGGGCGATTTGTTGACATTTTCGTCTTTATACAAAGTTGATTCCCGAAAGAAACCTCAGAAAGAATGTATAGGAAATACAAATTCGGCCGTGTTTGACCTTTTATTAAGGAGAAACGCTTTAAAGGGTGGACATAAAAATTTGCACATGGATAAATAGGGATACTGGCAATCCGTATACAAATTTTGATCAAAATCTGAAGATGGCCTTATGGGCTTCCACTTTGAAAGACAGACACCAAATTGATCTTTTATGCCCATTTGTGCATTGTATGTGCATCTATACGGTCACCTGTGGCAATCTACGTGGTTTTCATATAAATTCAAAATATAGGAATGAAAAATACTGTAATTGTACTTATTTTCGCGGTGTATTTATTTTCACGAATTTCGCGATCAGCAGTTTTCCGTGAAAATAAATACACGTAATACGCATAACTAAGCGTAATTAGTAATATAAAGCATAAGTCTATTGGCGATACCGTGAAATTAAATACCCGCGAACTTGTATGCAGACGGAAATTCGCGAAAATAAGTAGCCGCGAAAAAAAGTACAATTACAGTACTAGTTTTTTTTTTTCATTGGAAATAACTTTTATAATTGTGCATCTATATGGTTAACAATCCTAAAGGTAACATTTCTACCTCATTTAAACGAGAGCTCAATTTATTTTGTTCTATTTCAACCACTTCTCCGCCTGATACGGACTACTCTGTCGATGAAATACGGACTGCCCTGTCGATGACATTCGAAGTACCCTGTCAATGAGATATGGACTACCTTTCAATGAAACTTGGAGTACCCTGTCGATGTACCGAAGTTTTTAATACAACTACAATAACTTCTTTTTATCAGAAAAGTCTTTGACGACACATAGTTTGCAAATTGAACATGGAGCACGCTGTTTTTATTCAAACAACTAACATCAGCTAATATTGTAGAGATTTCAATTTACATAATTAAGTATAACTTGTAATAGACTACATGTTTTGTATGTTTTCTTTGAAATTAAGACTATAATTCGAAGACGAATGCAACCTTTGCAACATAACGATGGTTTCAAATATAGGAAAAGTTATATCAAATATGGATTCAGAAAATTGAATTTTATAGCTTGTCATCAATATATCTGCAATCTTAAAATTTATATATGGCTTTTTTAATTTGATAGTCAGCAAAAAACGTTCACTGTTCAAGATATAAAAACAATCTGAACCTAGACAAAAGTCAAGAAGCTACATTACATTTTTAAAAACATTGAATGCATTTTCATGTGACACTTTATATTTACACTGCAATTTTTAAAAATCATTTTCTTTCCACTAAGTCCATGTAAATAAGAAAAAAGCCGTCGTTAAGTCTAATCCCTTCAACCAGGCCTTTCAAAAATTTAGATGCAAATATGGGGGAAAATGACTCATATTCTTAGGATGGACCTCTACTCAGTTTTAACTAATATTAAACTATGCAAGGAAGAAACTACTTGAGCAAGCACAAACGCATTATTTTCACTTTTCCTAAAAGTAAGATGTATTTGCAATTCATAATGAATCCCCTATCGGAGCAGTCCGTATTTAATTCGTATTTTATAGGTTAGTAAGTAATTGATAGACAGGGTAATCCGTGACAGGGTATTCTTTATTTCATAGACAAGGCAATTCTTATTTCATCGACAGGGTAGTCCGTATTTCATCGACAGGGTATTCCGTATATTATTGACAGGATCGGCTGTATTTCATCGACAGGGTATTCCATATTTCATCGACACAAATATGTAAGATATAATTGTTTTAAACTGATTCGAAGACGACCATTTGATTTTCAGGGGAGGGCTTCGGCGAAATATTATTTCATGAAAATATCGGACAATTTATTTATTTTCACCAAATGTTACATTGTACTGCCAAACATTTATTATGTCAATTTATTGTATGGAACTTTATCCGTCAGTTACACAATCATATTCATTTACTACAACTATTGATTTTTTAGCAGACTATTTTTACGGGATCACGTCAGTCGTCCGACAGTCATTAATCCGACAGTCATTAGTCCGACGGTCATTAATCCGACAGTCATTAGTCCGACGGTCATTAGTCCGACAGTAATTAGTCTGACAGTTGTTAAAGCCTTAGATTGTTTGGTATAAGTATTCAGTTTCCCCTTTTCTCGTTAAAGGAGTTCAAAATAAGGAAATCCAAGATAGCCGCTTGCTTATGAACATAAACCTTATGGAAACTGGCAAAATTAAAGGGGGAGTCCTCAAGTGTTGGTCTTTGGACCTTTGTAGTTTTTTTTATATATGTTAATGATAGTACTGATCAAATTTTGCTGATTGAATAGAAGCCTTCAATTCGATGGGATATCGTCGAAAATATTTAAGGCTATTTTTAAAAATTAGCATATTTTTATCCTATGAATGAAAGCAGGGGTATATATAAGAATTAATTATGTCATTCAACAAATCACGTGATTGCAAAATATATGCTTATTCAGACGTCTTATTCAATGGGCATTCAAAAAATCCGATTGTGAATATATATGTTCTAATTCCTTTCAAACACATTTAAGTAATACAAAACAAAAGAACTCAATTAATTGGACTTGTTTTTCAGCACTTGAATTTTTACTTGACAATATATTCATTCAATTCGGTGACTCTATTTATCGCCGGGTCATAGGAATTCCTTTGGGTACCAATTGTGCACCACTTATAGCGGAACTTTTTTTGTACTGCTACGAATCTCAGTTTATGACCAACATCAGCAAAGACCCTTCTAAACAGCATTTAATTGAAAAGTTTAACAACACTTTCCGATATTTGGATGATATTTTAAATTTAAATAATGACGACTTCAATGCGTATTCTAAGGGCATCTACCCTAAAGAACTTACTTTGAATAAAGCCAATTCTAATAATCATCATTGTCCGTTCTTAGACATCAATTTTGATATAACGAATGGTAAATTAGATGACTAAAATTTATGATAAAAGGGACGCTTTTTCTTTTCCCATAGTTAATTATCCATTTCTGGATGGCGATGTTCCATTAGCGCCATCATATGGTGTTTACATATCTCAACTTGTTCGATTTGCTAGATTATGTAATAAAGTTTGCGGTTTTAATGAACGAAATCTTTTCATAACTGAAAAACTATTACATCAAGGTTTTCGTTATTATAAACTAGTTAAAACCTTTACTAAATTTTATCACCGATACAAAGACTAAATTCATAAATACAATGCAACTTGTAAACATCTAATCAAAGCTGGCATTTCACATCCCTTATTTTACGGTAATGTTTTACATAAGAGTTAAAAATACTTAAACTCGGCTAACAAACTTATAACACCTTTAAATCGTCTAATTCATAGGGGTTATAATTACGCTATTGTCGTCAAGTCATTACGTATGGCCTTCTTTGGTATTAACACTGATTTTTTGATAAGGTCTTTGCATTTTAACTAAACACATTCTAAATTTCTAAAATCAGTATTGCATGGACACGGGTTATGTATTCCGGTATATACATGAAATCATTATGCTTAACTCCTCACAGGAAGGAATCTTGATGGAAGCTGTATATTCAGGGTACATAACTTGATTTTTGTCAGTTGGTAATGGGTCTGGTGCTGGCATGTCAGTTAACTGCTAGTAGTCTCTTGTGATTTCATGCTTATGTCCGTATATTTAGTTCTTTTAGTTTCATTTTTCACAACTGACTCAGTCCTGTTGCCAACTGAATTTTACTATTATTACGATTGTTTTTTGATTTATCACATTGGCTATAGGGGAAGGTTTGGGCCCAATAAAACTAGTTTAACCCCGCCGCAGTAGGTTTTCGCCTGTCCTAAGTCAGGAAATTTATTAAGCCTTTGTGTGTCTTGTCTGTTTTCTAGTTAGTTCACTTTATGTCTATGGGAGTCTACGATGATGTTTATTTCGCTGAACTTGATTTCTCTTTATTTAGGGTCCAACTCCGACCTGCCGTTGGGTGTGGGGTTTCCTCACCGTTCATTGAAGATCTTATGGTGGCTTTGAGTTGTTATTACTCCCCTTTGGGTCGTTGTCTCTTTGAAACATTCCCCGTTTCCCTTCTTTTTCCTATTATCATTCTCAAATAGTTCAAATGCGCATGGTTGAAATAAATATTCAGAAACCCTGACTTAGAAACCTATTTGAGCCAGGAGAAATGCTATTATATTATAGTGTATGCAATAATAATTACATAAAATATCTCTTAATACAGTAACTTCGGTATTTTGTTATTTCAAAATAACGAACATAAAAAATCCATTTTTATTAAATCACTATTTATCTGTTGTTCATTAATTCACCTGTAAGCACTCCCAAAGGGACAACCAAAATGGAAATCAGAGGAGTTTCCATCTCCCACCAGCCATTTTTAGCTCACCTGACCCAAAGGGTCAGTGAGAGCTAATTCCATCACTTGGCATCCGTCGTCCGTCTGTTAAACTTTTCACATTTTCATCTTCTCCTCTGAAAATACTGAAGCAAATTGAACCAAACCTTACAGGAATGGTTTACGGAAGGTCATTTACAAAGATTGCTCATTTCGTTTCGATCCAATAAAAAAATTGCCGCCATGACCCTATTGGAAAAATCACATTTTCATCTTCTCCTCTGAAACCGCTGAAGCAAATTCAACCAAACTTTACAGGAATGATGTACTAAAGGTCTTTTACAAAAAATTACTAATTTTTCCCGATCCCAAAAAAAAAAAAAACAAAAAAAAACATGGCCACCAGCATGGAAAAATAGTTAGATATTGGACCCTATGGGAAAAATCAGATTTTTATCTTCTCCTTTGAAACATCTGAAGCAAATTTAACCAAACTTTACAGGAATGATGTAATAAGGGTCATTTACAAAGATTGCTCATTACGTAGTGATCCTTAACAAAAATGGCTGCCAGCACGGAACATAGTTTTACATTGGACCCTATAGGAACAATCACATTTTCATCTTCTCCTCTGAAACTGCTGAAGCAAATTCAACCAAACTTTATAGGAATGGCATATGGAAGGTCCTTCATTAAGATTGCTTATTTTGTTTTGATCTGATAATTAACATGACTTCCAGCACAGAACAACATTATTTTCATTACCTGCTGTAAGCATTTTGTCAGGTGAGCGATTCAGGCTCAGTGTCTGAGCCTCTAGTTAAATTTTACTGAAACAAATACATTTGCTGTTGACAGATATCCACATCTGTTGTAGGGATTGGGTATCATGGAATGATCAACGGAAGGCATCCTGCTCTGTTTAAATCGTTATGATAATGTCTCTTAATTTCTTAATACATATTGTTATTGTGTTTTGCCGTCTTGCATCCGTCCGTCGTCTGCCTGTCTGTTATAAAATTTTGTAAAAGCCAATTTTTAGCTCTCCTAACCTAAAAAGTAATGTGAGCTTTTGCCATAAAATGCGTCCAGTGTTCGCAATTTCAACAACATTCTCCTAAAACCATTACGCCAATTGTAACAAAACTTGGCCTGAACCATCACAAGGGTATGCACTTTCACATTTGTTGTTTTCGAGTCCGTAGACCAAACAACATGGCTGCTATTACTAAAAATAGAACATATTGGTGAATTGTTGTTTTGATTTTTGCAAATAACTCAGAAACCGTATTAGATATAAAAAATCTGATCTAGGGTAAAAATGATCAGAATTTCAAGATCTACCTGCCCGAAATTTTGAAAAAAAATCGGAAAACCCGTTTTGGACTTGTTGCCCTTTTTCCATAAAATTTTCAAAATTTTAATATTTCTTATTTTTTTATTAGAAAAGCTATAAAAGAGAGAGGTCAACTTTAAACTGCAAACATGTTCAGCATACCTAAATATTCAATTCCGGATATTTTGAAGAAAATTTAAATGTCCATGTAGGAATTATTGACCTTTTTGGTTAATTTTCGTAATTATATACATTTTGTCTTGTATTTCAAAAACGATTTGAGATGAAGAAAAAGTGGGAATAGCAAAAGTATTCAGCTTATCTAGAAATACAATTCGTCATTGAAGGCTTCCTTTAAATCAGCAAAATTTTATATTAGCTAATCGGCAATATCATTGACATATTTAAAAAAAAAACAAACTACAACGCCCTAAGACCAACACTCTAGATTACCCCCCCCCCTTTTTTTTTTATTTTGAAAATATCAGAAAAAGCAATTCTCAATAGGGTTTATGTTCCTCAGCAAGCGGCTATCTTAGAATTCTTTATTTGGAACCCCTTTCCCGAGAAAACAGGAAAGTGAATAGTATCTTAAACTTTCATTTAATTCATATTTTTTTTTTATAATGTCGGACTATTGACCGTCGGACTAATGACTGTCGGACTAATGGCCGTCGGACTAAAGCTCGAAATTATGGATACCACAGACACTTCTACATCAGCCTCGTTCCTTGACCTTCACCTTGAAATTGACAACAGAGGAAGACTTCAAACTAAGCTGTACGACAGACGCGATGACTTCACCTTTCCAATAGTAAACTTCCCTTTTCTTTGTAGCAAAATCCCAACAGCGCCGGCATATGGAGTTTACATCTCCCAGCTCATTCGCTATTCAAGAGCCTGTGTTCGATACAGTGACTTCNGTACGACAAACGCGATGACTTCACCTTTCCAATAGTAAACTTCAATTTTTTTTTGTAGCAACATCCCAACAGCGCCGGCATATGGAGTTTACATCTCCCAGCTCTTTCGCTATTCAAGAGCCTGTGTTTAATACAGCAACCCAGTTGCTCACAAATAGGCTACTTCAACAAGGGTATGTTACCCAAAACTTGAAGTCATCCCTCCAGAAGTTTTACGGTCGACATCACCATCTTGTGGACCGCTATGGGATATCTGTTTCCAAGATGAAGACAAATCTTCCCCTTAAAGCTAAATTGTTGATTCCTCTACCGGATTTGACATGTTCAACACGGCGGGTGTCTTATAAGAAGCCAGGAGATGCTTACTCTACCGGTGCACCTGATCTCACCCATAGTTTTTTATTGGGTCCGTGTTGTTCATCTTTGCTTGTGTATCTTCATTTTTCTTCTCTGTGCCGTACTCATGTTTCGTCTCTGTTTATTTTTTGTTTCCGATGTTGCCCTTGCATTATTTGTTTTGGATTGACGGTTGGGTTCTCACTTACTCTAATAACATTTATAGTCAGAAAAATGCAGGTATCGTAAACAATTCAAGAAGACCTTCTTGTCTAGTTTAATGAAGAGCCCATTTCTTTTGTTAATACAAATCACTTATCGGCCAGTATAATTATATTTCACATGTAAATAGTAGGCGAGACAATTCGTTCCAAGGAACCATAACGAATTTTTAATGATTAAATTTGCAAACTTACCCGCGATAACATAATTCTCATCCTCCTCCAATATGAGTCCACACGCCGAACTTCCTCTGGTGGAAACAAATGTAGTGGTTGTCTTCTCCTTCATTTTATTTAGGTTGTCCTACAAAAGAAGTAAAAATTTTATATAATCGTGTAACAGAGCTGCATAGTAGCCAAAGAGTATACATTATCTGCAGGGAAAATGTGGTTATGTATATATTTTTTGAAGCGTTCTGCACCAATCCACTTACATGAATCGCAGAGAACTCAACCTACATGTAGTGTCTATATACTAATACTGCACTTGTTTGTTGCATGAGGAGCATTAAAGCATAGAATTAGTTACGAGTATTCATTTTGGTCTCTCAACATTTGGAGGAATGAAATGGAATTCTAATTTCTACTAGGACAAATTGGGGAAATAACAAAATTATCAAACATAGTATTCAAGAGCTGAAGACCATGACACAAAAAGATAAATCAGGTGGAAACCACCGAAACAATTGTCAACCGCAATGGTCCTGACTTGGTCAAGGCATTTAAAAAGAAATGGTGGGTTAAATATTTTACGAAAAGATATGGAGTAAATGAACATGACACCATAACACATATGTTAACTCCAACTGCAATAATTTTAATGAGCTGTATGGCCATTTCGGAAATTAATTCCTCATCAGCAGCACTAGAACCCAAACAAAGGAAATCCATAATTTCAACAAATTTTTAAAATGCATAAGATGCATAAACCGGTAAAATGCATAAACCGGTTTTATTACTAGCCAAACCTCCCCTTCCATTGATGTAGTGTCCGGTAGCAACTCAACAGCAATTGCTACTGAAAGGTCGTAGACAGTTGAAAGAAATGAGCATTCGCGTAATAAGTAAAAAAGAATCTTGAATCAGAGTTCGGGCGGAAACTTCAAAATTTTCCACAAGGTACTAATATCTTTTAAAGAACTTTTTGAATGATCGTACTAGACGGATTTATTGTCGACCGCAGTGGTCCTGACTTGGTACAGGCATTTCAGAGGAAATGGTAGGTTAACAGGTTTTATGGCTAGCCAAACCCCCCTTCCATTGCGGTAGTGTCCGGTAGCAACTCAACAGCAATTACTATTGAAAGGTCGTACACAGTTTAAAGAAATGATTATCCGACAAATTAGTAATGAATAATCTTGAAACAGAGCTCGGACCGAAACTTCAAATTTTTCCACAAGGTACTGATTGATATCTATTAAAGAACTTTTTAATGATCGTAAGAGACTGATTTTTTTATTATTATTTTTTATTATTATTATAAATTTATTTTGAAGCCTTGATTAATAAGGCAATCACGGAGATAACTATGTCTGGTGACATAGTCTGTAAAATTTGTTCTTGCTCTTGCGTAACGAATCAACTGTGAAACATACATTCCGTAAGCAAGAGAAGCTGGAATATTACAATTAAGAATTCTTATTTGTACTGGATTTATTCCAGTACAAATAGGAATTCCAATGCGCACTGAGACAAATCAAAATTCCAATTTGAATTGGATTTAATCCAGTATAAATTAGAATTCCAAATTCACGTCGAATTGAAATATCCTAATTAATACTTGTAGGATTCTGGATCTTAGTAACTTAATATTGTAGAAACAATACTAGAAAAATAATATATTATCAGTAATATGCCTCCTCCACTGTTATGGTGATCATTTGATAAAAAATTAATCTCACAAAAATAAGAGTAATGTCCAGTTTTAAAAAAGATCTAGATATTTTGCTTCGAGCTCTAGATTAATTTACACAAAATCGAACTTTTGATCATTACTTTTCATAAATATATAGCACAAAGATTTGTTTAAACGTGGATGCACAAAAGAAAATTTTTTTCAAGCAAATTATTGGAATATATACTGATTTTTTTTCAAAGATGGCATACTTGAAACTAATATTCAAAAAAATCTTGTTCATTTCAGATATTTTGTGTTTCCTTTGTTTAAATGCGGTAGATCATGAAACTCTACCTAGAATTTCACCCATCACGAGTGTAAAAAAATCTCTCATTAAATTACGACAGTATAACAGGCACAGTTTGAAATTGCTCTTGCAAGTGCTATACCTTGCAATGTTCTTTTCGTTAATTGAAAATTCCCTGCTCTACCAAATGTCACAGATAGGGTTCAACCAAAAACAACGGCAGTAGAATACCGAAGGAACAAAGGGGTAAAATTCACAAAAATCGAAGTCCAAAGACAGGGCAAAAACGAGAACACAGAAAACAATGACGTTAGACACAAAAACAATGACGCCAGACCGACACAAAGCACAGAACCAGAAACCACAACATTCAGAACAAAGGCACTCACAGTGTGAACTCCAGTGAAACTGAGAGTGACATCAGGTGCTCCGGAAGGGTAAGCATGTCCTGCTCTGTTAACAGCACCCGTCACACTGTGGGTGATTCAATCCGGGAAAATGTCAAAGTCGGTAGTCAAATCCGGGAAGACGTGAATCTAGCTGAAAATGTCCACTTTCATTTGGGATACTGACACGTCATATCTTTCAATGATGCTATGGTGACGGCCATAGAATTTCTTGAGGGATGAAATTAACAAAGGTTGAACAAATCCCTGACTAAGCAGCTTTTGGGACAGTGTTTTTGCTCTGTTCAAAAAATCACTGTAAATGTTGCAAATGAACATTTACAACAAAATTGTCTGATTCCACTGTTTGAGTATTAAGTTTTTATAAATTAAATAACAGAATATCGAAGTTACTGTTAATTTATTTTCTGCATATGCTCATTTCTTCGACAACTTAAGTCTCGTCAGTGCAGATCAAAACCAAAATATTTGGAAGTCCATGAACCGAAAAACATGTAAGAGCTGATAGAGAACAAATAACCAAAAGGATCTAAATAGAAAAGCCAAAATTCAGCTAAGGACAGAGCTATGCATGGGGGAACTACTCCTTAGTTTTAAACAAAACTTTGAAAATTTAGATATGGCAAGTTTCAATGCAATCGGTTTTCGGATCAGCACTGAAGTACTGACTACTTGGTTAATGAATACCCTCGGGGACTAACAGTCCACCAGCAGAGGAATCGGACCAGTGTAAATAAATAACGAAATACCGAAGTTACTGTTAATTTATTTTCTGTATATGCGCATTGCGACAACCTAACGTCTCTTCAGTGCATATCAAACCAAAACATTTGGAAGTTCATGAACTGAAAAACATGTTAAAGCTGATAGAGAACAAATAACCAAAAGGATCTAAATAGAATAGCCAAAATTCAACTAAGGACAGAACTATGCATGAGGGAGATACTCCTTAATTTTAAACAAAGCTTTGCAAAATTTAGATGTTTCAAATGCTGTGCAATACATACTTCTTTTAACAAATCAAAACTTTTTTTCATGTTTGAATGTCAGTAATATCCAAAATCCTCCTTAACAATATATCCAGTATTATTCTGGATCATACAAGAAATTTAGTATGATCCATAATCCTATAATTAACAATCAGGATATCTCCATTTCTCCTAAGATAAATTTGAGTTCCAATTTATACTGGATTAAATCCTGTACAAATTGGAATTCTGATTTGTCCCAGAGGGTATTGGAATTCCAATTTGTACTGAATTAGATATATCCAGTACAAATTGGAATTCTAATTTTTCCTCGTATAAATTAGAATTCCAATTTGTACTAGTAGGATTCTGGATACTACTTGATTCCAAATTGTACTGTAACATATCTATGATTTAAACAAGAGGTTACAAGGTAACTACCACTCACCTGGACGGCAAAGTCGAATGAAATTCTTACGTTTACAACACTTTAAGTTATACTATATTTCATGGCGGCAGCCATCTTGAAAAGGTTGCAGACTTCAACAACGACAGTTTGAAGGAGCCATCCAAGGCAAGGTCTACTATATATGACCAAGTTTGGTTACAAGTGGTTATTGATTTCAGAGGGCAAGTTTTTTTAAAATGAAAAACTTAAGAGGAAGATACTCCTCAGTTTTTAACAAATTTTCTAAATTTTGGTATAGAAGTTTTCGAATAAAATCGGTTTTCAGGCTACGAACGAAGTACTGACAACTGAGTTGGTGAATACCTTCGGAGACTAACAGACTACCGCCAGAGGCGTTGGCCTAGCGGGAAGAAATAACAATATACAGAAGTCACTGTGAATTTACTTTCTGCATATGCGCATTCCGACAACTTATGTCTGTTCAGTGAAATTCAAATCGAAACATTTGGAAATCCATAAACCGAAACATATATAAAAGCTGGCAGAGAACAAATTATAAATAGAATCTAAGTAGAAAAGCCATATTCAGCTAAGGACAGAGCTATGCAAGAGTGAAATACTCCTTCGTTTTTAACAAATTTCTAAAAGGAGTAGGTGCGGTAAGGGCCTTATTTGGCCTAAAAAAATTAGATTGCTTAAATTTTTGTTGAAATGTTCTATGGATATGTGTTAACAGTAAACAGGAAGATTACTCAAGTTTTGATGTACGATTATGGAGTTTTTCAGTGTAGAAAATGGGACAAATTGCACATTCTGTCGAAAAATGAAAAATTTGACCAATTTTGACTACTATTTCTTAAGAGGAAACATAGAGCGCATGCAAGAACCACAAAAATATTTATATGGGAGGTCCAACGCATCTGTACTAACAAGCTGGTAAAATATCTAATTGCTTCTTGAATGCGCTTTATATTTCCGATTAGGAAAATCGTTCGAAAATATGCCAAATTCCTTGTATTTCTATGAAAACGTTAAAAAGTGGCTTAAACATGACGTCAGATCTGTACTCACTGTGACGTCATGGGTTTAAATTTTGTAGTTTTTTCTTTAGTGGGATCTGAACTTGCAAACGAACATAAAAGAAAATATTCAGGAGCAACTTAAAAAATCACCGAAATTTTGGGCCAAATCACCCCCTTATCGCACCTTGTCCTTTTGATATTGAAAGTTTTCGAATAAAATCGGTTTTTCGATACAGAAGCAGAGGCGTCGACCCAGTGGTAAGAAATAACAAAATACCGAAGTTACTGTGCATTTAGCTTCTGCATATGCGCGTTTTGACAACTCATGTCTCTTCAGTGCATATCAAATCGATACATTTGGAAATGCATAAACCGAAACATCTGTAAAGTTGGCAAAGAATAAATACGTCGTTTTCGAGATCCCTTCATTCCCGGAATGACGTAACATCTTTTATGACGTTCCCGGCGTTTTCAGGTTCACTCACATTTCCGGTTTATTGCATTTCCAACACACACAACGTCAATGCGCCTCAGAAAGCCTACCTAATTTGTTACATTTAGGGAATTTTACTTTTCCGTGAAGATGAGTATTTGTTCTGAATGACGTGATTTTTATTTGCATTTTTTTTAAAGATTTTTTCCAGTTCAATCGACCGCGGCAAATGCCACGAAATTGAAGTTCACTTCCAAACATAAAAATCTTGTGTTATCCTGCAGACATTGCAGTCATGTTACTGCGGTTCTTAACTTCAAGCTTCATAACAAAATAGAATGAAAAAATACGACTTTTTACAACATTATATAAGTGGAACTTATCCAATAAGATATTGTTATGTACAACAAGTACGAAGCGGAAGACGTCAAGCACCGCAACGTCACTATCATCACGTGACAAAGTGCAAAAATAAGTATGTTGTCCCGTAGTAGATCTTTATCTCGAAAACGACGTATTACCAATAGAATCTAAATAGAGTGATGTTTGAATGAATTTTCTCATATCAAGGGGTCACAGGTAAAAGATACTTAAATATATATATTTGTTAAGCAGATACCCCCATTCACTTATGACCCCTCGAAATGAACCAGTGTTAAAATATGTTTCCTCACTTGTTTTCATTTTAGTTACGTGCGGGCCTACCGGACACAATTTTGAAAGGGAATCATCAAGGGGCACTTGGTACCACAGTTTTGAAACAGTTTGCATAGTTGTTTCAGATCTAGACGTGAAGGTCTTTGAATAAGTTTCCAAAGGGGGACCACCTAGGATAAGATTGAAAACTGGAGGATATTTTAAGGAGATCACCTAGAGACTAATGTCATTAACTTTGATATTGATCGGCTCAGATAACAGGATGATTATGACAGTAGTTTATAATAACAAAATACTGAAGTTACTGTAAATTTAATTTCTGCATTTCGACAACTTTATATTATGGTTTCTGAAATGTTAAACTATGTTCTCGTCTTGCGGTCGGCTTGTTGCAGGTCTGCCTGACACAATTTTGAAATGGGACTACTCATAATATGATCCAGTTTGATTTCAATTGTCCAACCAGACGCACAGATCTTAAAAGTCAAAGTTTACAACGGGCGGAGGATGAATGCAAAGGGATGGCAAATGAAATAAAAGAGACAACAGGTAACACCTACAATGGCTGAAAATTATACTTACATGCCACAATCTGCTAGGGAACTACTCAGGAAAAACGCAAAAAATACAAAAGATAAACGTAAAAAACGATTGGAACTCGGGACAGCCGGACTTGGTACCGGCACTAGCAAAAGCTAGCGGTAGGGTTAAGCCGGTTTATAGGTACCCAAACCTCCCCTTTATCTGTCCCGTTTCCCTATAGTATAGTAAACATACGAATAAAACCCAATACAGGTAGACTAGTAACTCCTTACCATAATCTTGAAAGGAGAGAATGTGACAATATGTAATTTTGAAAGATGAGTCAAGGGGTGTTCGCCGTTAATCTGTCGGCTAGTCTGCTGGTAAAACACTGTCACACTACGGAAGAAAAATAAAACTCAAAACTTCCTGCAGGATTTGGTCAAGAATCATCATATACTAAAAGTATTTCAGTAGACATCGGCAGTATCAGCGAGAGGCCAGTATGTATGTAAAATTTTCAGGTCACTAGATCTCAAAATAATATCCCTAAAACGCAAAGAATGTAAGTTACGTCCCAGCTTTTCTGGATTTTTAATCAGTTTCTGGCATTTTTTAACAACATTACCGTAAAAACGATGATAGGAAATGCCCTTAGTAATAAGCTGTTTGCGAGTAACGCCATATTCAGATATCAAATATATATATTTGTTATAAAACTTCTTAAAGGTATGGCAAACATTCACTCTGGGAATGCCCAGGTGAGCTAAAAGATAACATATAGCCCAGAATTAACAATAATTTTTAAAGTTAAATGTACCTTGAAAATTTCCTGGATACGCACTTGCCATGATGCGTAATTGCTGTCAGTCGAGTTAAGTTCCTTTAGTGCCTCAACACGAACAACTAAAGAACAAAACACATTAGAATGCTGAATAACAGGAAAAAGCATAAATTCAATGGAATCATATCTTCTTACCACACCTCATTTCAAAATTTGCATCTTATATCAATTTTAGGCCATGCATTTATTGATTGCAGGCACTTTTGTGAATTTATTACCGTGACTCGTAAAAACATTACGAAATCAACATCTGATTTTTGCATTATTTGATAATTGTTGTAATTTCAAAAGCCATAGTTAGTCGTCAAGTGGGAGGTTGATGCATCATTAAACCTGGTTTAACCCACCAAAAGCAATAACAAGAGGCTCTCAAGAGCCTGTATCGCTCACCTGGGGCATGGCTGACACAATTAGAATAATCACAACGTTTAAGGTTCTCATTTTCAAATTTGTTTATTAATGTTTAAGGGTCTCATTTTGAAGTTTGCTGATGTTTATTAATGTTTAAGGGTCTCATTTTGAAGTTTGCTGATGTTATATGATCCAAAATTAAACTATGTTCCCGACTGGCAGCTATTTTTGATGAGGCGTAGACCAACTGTCACCTTTCTTGAAGAAGACCATGTAAGGATCGTTGTGCCTCACTTTCGTTCCAATTGGCATAGTATTTTCAGAGGAGATCTTTAAATGATTTCCCATGGGGTCCAAGGTTAAACAATGTTCCCCGCTGACTGCCATCTTGGATGCTATGCGGACATCCAGACACATTTTATGAAGGGGACCAAATAAGGACCATTGTGACTAAGGATGATTCCAATTGGCCATGTACTTTCAGAGGAGAAGATCTTTGAATATGTTCCCCTATAGGGTCCAATGTTAAAAACATGTTCCCTCCTGGCGGCCATCTAGGATATATGATGTGGACTTGCTGAACACATTTTTAAAAGGGGCCACCTATGGACCATTGTGACTAAGTTTGGTTCCAATTAGCCCAGTTTTTTCAGAGGAGAAGATTTTTGCAATATTGTCCAATTTTGGACCAAGTTCCCGCTGGCGGCCATCTTGGATGACATGCAGACTTGCCGGACAAAATTTTCAAAGGGGACCAACGATGGACTATTGTGACCAAGTTTGGTTCTAATTGGCGCAGTAGTTTCAGAGAAGATCTTTGAATGCTTTCCCATAGGGTCCAATGTTAAACAGTGTTCCCTGCTGGCGGCCATCTTGGATATGATACAGACTTGCCAAACATTTTTTTAATGGGGCCACCTAAGGACCATTGTGCCCAAGTTTGGTTCCAATTGGACCAGTGGATTAAGAGAAGATGTTTGAATGAAAATTTTACAATGGACAGACCATTGACGGCAAGAAGATCTCCATAGCATAGCCATGCAGCCAGCTACAAAGTTATATATGCATTGAAGCTTAGATGCCACTTCAATATTAACTGAGAGAGATACTTGCATTATTTCTAATAAAGTGATAGCAGGGAATTTCTCTAAAACTCAAGAGAGAAAAGTAAACCAAAGAAGATTTGAAAGCAGAATTTAAAGGGAAATAACCCATAACCATATGGCATTGAATTTTTTTTTTTTTTTTTTTGGTGAAAAAAATAAATAACTACAACACAGTCAGTTGGATTTTCTTCAAACTTCAGAGTATGTAGATCTTGATATGCTGAACATTTTTTCAAATCTACACTTCACCTCTATCTGTTACAGTTTTTGAAATAAAAAATCAAAAATGCATAAATTTTGAAAATTTTACGGAAAAAGGGCTATAACTCTGAGACGGTTTTTCCGATTTTCTTCAGAATTGCAGGGCAGATAGATCTCGTCATTTTGAACAATTCTACCCCATGTTTGATATCTGCAACGGTTTTGAAGCTATTTGCCAAAAACAGCATTTTACCCCTATGTTCTATTTTAGTAACAGCGACCATGTCGTTCGGTCCTCGGACTAACCGAAAACATTTTTTAAACTACATACCCTGGTGATGACCCAGGCCAAGTTTGGATTAAATTGGCCCAGTGATTTCAAGGGGGGAAGATTTTTGAAGAAAAGTTTACGACGGCCGGACGGACGGACGGACGACGGACGCCAAGTGATGGCAAAAGCTCCCCCTGGCATAGCCAGGTGAGCTAAAAAGGGGGATTCCGAAATAAAAAATAAAAATCCGCGGCAATTGGAAATGTTTGTTGGAAAGGAGACGAAAGAAAAGGATAGACCTCGTGTGCGTCTGTATGACGGAATATTATCATTTGCAAAATAAGCAATTTTCGACGTGTGTTTTGATATCTAACACCAAAAGCTGCAGTTAGCACTCCAAATTTAAAACATAATGTAAAACCATTCGTCATTTAATCATTTAAATATCTTAAAAATAATATTTAGAAAAAAAACAAAGCACGTAGTGTCTTTGGTCATGTGTATTCAACTGTTTTCCAAAAGCACCTGTTTTCTGGAGCCTTGTGTATACTATGCCCCAAGACAACAGTGGCAACAAATGCTTTATGATATATAGAAATGCACATATGCAGAAAATAAATTAACAGTAACTTCGGTATTTTAATATTGTTATTTTTTACCACTTGGTCGATGCCTTTGCTGGTGGACTGTTAGTCTCCGAGGATATTCACCACCCCAGTATTCAGCACTTCGGTGCTGATGCTGACCCAAAACCGACTTTATTGAAACTTGCAATAATTAGATTTTGAAAAAAACATTGTTTAAACTAAGGAGTATCTCCCTCGCGGAAAGCTCTGTCCTTAGCTGAATTTTTGTTTTAAACAATTTTTGTTTATTAAGATCCTTTTGGTTATTTGTTCTCTCTCAGCTTAAACACTCTTTTCGGTTAATGGACTTCCAAATGTTTTTTTTTTTGTTTGATCTGCACCGAAGAGACATTAGTTGTCGAAATGCGCATATGCCGGCAGAAAATAAATTACCAGTTACTTCGGTATTTTGTTATTATATACAAAATCAATATAAGTTGTCGTCACATGCAACTGAACCAAAGTCAGAAAGTCGGGCTGAAACTTAGTTTCACTAAAGTATCTTGATTATCAGACTTTTTCCTGAAAATTAGACAACAAATTTAAAACAATATTGAACCCTATGGAAAAATCACATTTTCATCTTCTCCTCTGCGATCTTAGGGAAAATAATTCGATCTCAAATGAAACTTACAGCTAGTAAACATATGCATAACAAAAAAGTAACCAAAAAATGAGTACTTACCGTAGTCCGAATCACAGAAATGTTGTTGCAGATGTTTCGGTGGACACCTACAGCCAAAAGTTATGGTTAATACACAAAAGGCAATAATCACTGTTAATTCTGTTTTCATGCTGTTGTATTGAAACATTTCCAATTTATTGTTATATATTCTTGGTGTAAATCGGATCGGAAAACACGTTTTCCAGCTAAAGGTATATATATGCAATTTATTCATTAGAATAATACCACAAACGAAACAATATGCACGGAAAATTTAGCAAAGATTCAAGTTCATCAATAAACATTGGTAAACACACACCTGTGACGCAAATCCTGTTTTGCATTTCGTTTAAGAAGTGAAAATTTTGTTTAAAGCTATCACACAAACTATAAATACCTTCAGAGAATATTATTTTATCTTTCAAAGAACGTTATTTTTTGCTTATTTTATTTTGTGGAAGATATTTTCTTATGTATGGGAACATTTTCATTAATTATGTTTGTGTGGAAACATAGATGAACAATTTAATGTGAACAAAATGTTGCAAAAGTAAAATCTTATGATCCGGGGGGACAGGTACATGAGTTATGATAGCCATTTTATGAATTTGTATCGATGGCAGTATGAAACAAATAGTTGTATAATTTTCTCAGTTCCATATTATAAAGCCAACTACATTTAGTGCTGTCAACTCCGCACTATAAACGAGAAACAGTATACATATGATTTTCATATTTATTAACACTCGAAGTAAAACAAACGAGTGGGGATAAAAACTACCATGCATATGCTACTATACATTGTAGTTGGTCTATATCTCTAAGTAGTTTATTTATATACTGTGTCGGCCGAAATGTATATCACAAGGGACCACCATTGAAGGGAACGATAAAAATTTGCTGACTCATACATTGTATTTGCAGTCTTTACATTGTTGGACTGGTTTCCATTACGACACTTCATCAAACCAAACATTTTGTCTTACGACAGTAATTATTCAACAATATGTACAGCATTCGCGCACAACAGACGACTATAAACTCCATGATCTTCAGAATACGTCTTATTCTGCTTTCAGGGCATCTGATTCGAATTAAAATGCGATTCCTGTAATTTTTCGATTCGCATTTACATACAAAAATCCTATTCGCATCATCGGTAATTGACATTCGGACACAATTCGTATATTACAAATGTAATGCTATTTACGAAGACATATTAGAACACGAATTGTTTTCTAATGCGAATTAAGCTAATTCGAATTCAATTCGAATTACGTATGAACGCAGCATTAGTGTTTATTATACCATAAATCTGATAACCTCGTAAGAAGTGCTATATATTAGCAACAAGTAAGATATCTGTATGAAATCAATAAAACCCAATAAATGTTGACAGATTTGAAGGCTAACTTAAAACTTAACAAAACAAGTATAAGTTGTTTTTTTTTAAATCTTTCTGCTTTTCAGCTTTTGATTATTTTACTTTAATAAAAACATTGTCTATATCTGTTAACAATATTTACAATTGAGAACAGAAATAATATATAAAATTTCCATTGCTACTTTAACAAATTTTCCCTATCAATTTAATAGTCAATCTTTGTATATTTCCTCAGAGTTTATAAGAAAAATTAAAATTAAACATTATTCAATTCAATGTTACGAACCGTCACAACTGCTTTTAATAGTACTTGTGAGTTAACTGTTAGATACTGAAGATATTAAGAATCAATACATCAAAAGAACTTCATTTTTTTCAAGAAATATGAATAAATTGCCATAATTGCAAAAAGTAACTATGTCGGAATCGCGGATTGTTTTTTGTTGTGAATCGTGTATCGTTGAAACGTTTTTTTTTCCATCATGACGATTACAAATGCATACACGAGCGTCATACTAGTATTGCACCATTCACGAGTTTACCCCTAACTTAACGATCCAACAGGAAGTTTGATCAAAGTTAAAGCTGCTTCTCGGGAGAAGCGGCAATGACGGATATCTGAAAATCGTGTACATTGTAGATGAAGATAGATGTACATGTAGGTGTAATAAAAAAAGGCAATGAATGAAATAATGATATGTTAATTTCATGGTTTGCACTTAGTTTTTAATCTCCTATTGGAGAAAAAAAGAAAGAGTATCTAGGTCTCGCAGAGAAATTCATTCCAAAACATGGCTGACCACATAGGAACTCCTTGATAAGGAGTAAGACCCAGTTAAGCTCTCTGTGAAATGAGGCGTACACGGTTGTATTGGGTGTATACTTTGTGGTACTGAACACGAAACCCTGGTTGGGAGAGAGCACTGTCTCATCCATGGTTACGATTCCGTACAATAATTTACTGGCTGCTACTTCGTAGATAGTCTGAATCAATGCTTGGTTGTCCTTTACCAGCCGATACGATTCCTAATTTTCAGCGACAGTCTAAATATTCGAACATATGGTTGTTCATACCTCAAGTTAAGACCTCGTGCAAAGAAAAAGGGGAATTTATTTTTTTATTTTTTATTTTTTTTTGGTGCATCTGTGTGTGCATATTAGATATGCAATGATTCTTTTGCTGGAAAACAAATGTTTGCTTCTGCGACATTATTCAGCCTATTCATATATAATTATTTTTTTTATTCATTGGAACAACATGTACTCTTCTTAATACAGTTATTTTTCTTTTCTCATATGAATTGTATTTTATGCAAAAAAAAACTGCAAGCAAAATGGGACCATTAAATGCAGCGATACAATACATTTTCATTTCTTAGGATAATATTGACGGGATATGGGCAGGATTCTTACCGTTGTCCAGCCCCAGTTTACATTCTTTATCAACAAGAACTGAAATGGAATAAAAAAACATTGCATCTGGTAAAATAAAAACTAAGATTCTTGATAAAAGGGATTATTTTGATTTAACCATTTCTTAATGGCGACCTTCCTCTAACACTATCCCACGGCTGTAAATATCTCAACTTATACGAATCGCACGTATTTGTTCCACGACCTTAATGCACGTAACCTTTTTGACACATCCAAACTTTAACAACAAGGTTAGAGATTTCAAATATTAATAAATATAGAAGTATGAACATTGATGTAGAAATTAGGCGTAAGTGTTGAGTATACTGGTCTCAATAGTACAGCCGCTTTCTACTTATATACACGAAGATTCTTAACCAAAGTGAGAACTAATTATTTAGATGTTGTGTTTGTCTTCTATAGGTCTTTTTGTCCGGCAATGGATGACAGAAATTGTAAGAACAATTTGCCAGTTGATCTAATGTTTGTAGAGGATCACACATCCACGTGTCAAAAAACGTGAATGTAGCGTTGCTCGACATCTAGCAATGAATTCCGCTCAACCGGTGCTGGAGACCCTCTTGAACTTACTAAGAGGTATGAGCATAGCTCATTGTTGAAGGTCTCATGGTGCCTTCAAGATGAAGAACAACAATAAAAGCGTTGTTCCATTGCTTGTTTTCCCATGTATGTATAGAGGTTTTGTCTCATTTGCTTTTACTCCACATTCTTTCATTACTTACCTTAAACCGTCAATCTAAAAAAGGTAAAGACAATGAAACATCGAAAACACAAAGAGATAAATGAATCAAATCGCTTAAGCGTCATAAGTATGGCATAGAAAAGTAAAATTGGGACACTTATACAAATGACCAAAGTTTTGCATTTGTTTTTTTCTTTCGTAGTGTTACAGTGCTTAACCAACAGATTAATCTCCTTGACCTAGCCGACAGTTTGGCGACAGGCACTTATTAAACATGTTAAAACCACCTCTGCAATTGACGTTTGGTCTCATTCCTATTTGTTTCAAGAAATAGTCTTGTAGTTACTAGTTTACCTGTATTGGGTTTTATTCATGTGCTTATTATAATATGAAACAACAGAAACAGGAAGCGTGGTGTACAAAAATTGGCTTAACCCTACTACTGGATTTTGCTAGTGCTGGTACCGTTTCCGGTTTCCCGAATTCCGATCGTTGTTAACGTTTGTATTTTGTTTTGTTGTAGTGTTCTCACAGGCAGATTGCAACCCATGATTGAAATTTATATGTGTTTCCTTATGTCTCCGAACTTCTTCAATATTTTGCTTTGTTTTCAAAAAATTATTTCATTTTATCAGAATGCTTAATACTCAATGAACTTGTGACCTAATATTTATTTTTTTGCCGCAAAAATCGAAAAGTTAAGACTGCTTTTTTATCAACAAGAAATCAAACATTCAGAGACACATAGGTACTGGTCCATTCTATATCAGTCAGTCTCCTTGACGGTTACAAATAACAAAAATACCGAAGTTACTGTGAATTTTGTTTCTGCATATGCGCATTTCGACAACTTATGTCTCTTCAGTGCAGATACAATCAAAACATTTGGAAGTTCATAAACTGAGATAAGTGTATAAACTGAGAGCATATATTTCTTACTTGTATTTCTATGACATACGTTCAAGTGGGGGGCAATACGGATTTCATTAACAGGATAACAAGCCTCAATTTTCCCAAAAACATTTCACACCCAACTGAAAATGCACAACAAACATTAACGTAAAAAGGTATTGCTTATATTCATTATAACCAAACAGTGCTCCTTTTCTGACTTCAATAGATAACACCAAGTAAAAATTAACAGAACAGAAAACACGAAATGGTCCAAAAAAGGAAGCAACTGATTTATTTCACCAAAATATTTAACAACCGACTAAAAATGCCCAAAGCATATTAAAGGAAAACGTCTTGCCCATCCATTACCAGAATATCTGACTTCGCTTCTTCATGACTTTTGCTTTGGCATAAAATTGAACATTGTTTGCATCTCGAGAATGGTAAGTATTTTAGCTTTAATATTTGATTTATTACAAGACATCATGCATGTATTGACATAATCATGTGGTCATTAATTTAATTTTTAGCTCACCTGGCTATAGCCAGCGTGAGATTTTGCCATCATTTTCGTCCGTCCGTCTGGAGTAAACTATTCTTTTAAGAACTCCACTGAAACTACTGGGCCAATTTGAACCAAACTTGGCCGCAATGGTCCTTGGGTGGCTCTCCTACAAAAATTGTTTTAAGGTTCGTACCTCAACCAAGATAGCCGCCAGCAGGGAACACATTCTTAACATTGACCCTATGGGAAAAAATATTCAAAGATCTCCTCTGAAACTGCTTAGCCAATTGGAACAAAACTTGGCCGCAATAGTCCTTAGGTAGTCTCCTGCAAAACAGTCGTTTTCCAGGTCAGCGCTATATCCAAGATGGCTACATGTACTAGTGGGGAACATAGTTTTAACATTGGACCCTACGGGAAAAGACATTCAAAGTTCTTCTCCTCTGAAATTGCTTAGCCAATTGGAACGAAACTTGGCCACAATAGTCTTTAGGTGGTCCGATAAAAAATTTTGTTATTCAGGTTCGTCCCTCAACCAAGATGGCGGTTAGAGGGAAACAGTTTTAACATTGACCCAATGGGAAAACACATTTAGAATTATTCTTCTCTAGCTACGGAGCCAATTAGAACCAAACTTGGCCAAAAGAGTCTTTAGGTGGTCCCCTGCAACAAAGATGTTTTTAAGGTGAGCGCTTTATTCAAGATGGCTGCCAGTGGGGGCATATTTTAAACATTGGACACTATGGGAAAAGACATGTAGAGATTTTCTACTCTAAAACTACTTAGCAAATATGAGACAAACTTGGCTATAATAGTCCTTAGGAAGTCCCCTGCAAAAAAGCTGTTTTTTAGGTCAGCGCTATATCCATGATGGCTGATGGTGGGGAATAGTTTTAACATTGGACCCTATCGGAAAAGATATTCAAAGATCTTCTCCTCTGAAACCGCTAAGTCAATTGTAACCAAGCTTGGCAACAATAGTCGGTAGGAGGTCCCCTGCAAAAAAGTGATATTTCAGGTTCGTACCTTAACCAAGATGGCCGCCAGAGGGAAACATAGTTTTAACATTGGACCCAATGGGAAAACATTAAGAGATCTTCTCCTCTAAAACTACTGAGTCAATCAAACCAGAAAAGTCCTTGGGTGGTCCCCTGAAAAATAAAAGTTTTTCAGGTCAGCACTTTATTCAAGATGGCCGCCAGCGAGGAACATAGTTTTAACATTGGACCCTATGGGAAAAATTCTCCTATGAAACTGTAGTCTTTAGGTGGTCCCCTGCAAAAAATTTTTTTTTCAGGTACGCACTTCATCCACGTTTGCTTCCAGCAAGGAATATAGTTTTAACAATGGACCCTTGGGGATAAAAATAGAACTTTGGTGTAGAAATCAGGCGTAACTGTTGAGTTTACTGTTGAGAGTAGTATATGGGGACAGTTCACCGCGCATTTGAGGTGGTGCCGGAAGTGACATCACCGGAAGTGACGTAGACCGGAAGTGACGTGACGGAAGTCATGTGACCGGAAGCGGAAGTCACGTGACCGGAACACGAAGTGTTTTTACTGCGCATGCGCAACCGGAAGTAGGTGTGTAACTACTGTAAGTAGCCATATTGACCGGAAATGACGTGTTGGAACAACACGTGACCCTGCAAGGGTCACGGTTGACCTTAGTCCATGACGCATGCGGGACCGGAAGTGGGCGTAGCCCCATATGTAAACCGGAAGTAGGTATGTATCTACTGTAAGTAGCCATTTTAACCGGAAATGACGTGTTGGAACAACACGTGACCCCGTAGGGGTGTTGTATGACCTTACTACAGTGTACATGCGCGATCAAAAGTGGGCGTAGCCCCAGGTATAGACCGGAAACCGGGTTTTTTTCACCAGACGGAACGACTCGGATGTTTTCGGAA
>MJUU01038624.1:11930-25757 GCA_002080025.1 Modiolus philippinarum | reverse complement strand
TAGTACATAAGCACTTGACTAGGCGAGACCAAAACTACAGGCGAGACACATACGGCGAGACAAAAGTAGAAGGCGAGACCAAAGTAGAAGGCGAGACATATATGGCGAGGCCAAAGGTCAATCACTCAGGACGAGGTCAAAGGTCAAACACTGAAGTACATCAGCTCCTCGACAAATACAAAGGCATTAATATAGTATTAATACAGTATCTCCTCGACCGCTCCTCGACCAGCTTCTCGACAAATCCGAACTGAACGGTACATATATACTACTGAGCCACACCCAAAGTAGTAGAATCATCAATCCTTTGATATTGCGAATACGTAGTGACAGAAGCAGGAGAAGAGAGTAAGAGTGTTGTAAATGTTTAAATATAAGTAGTATGTAAACAAGTATAGTGTGCAAAAACCATGTGGAACCTAAGTATCATCCAAAATTTGAAAGGATGGTTTGCCTTCATAATGATATTCATCAAAATTCGTTTTTAATGTGTGTTACAGAAAACAATTCAGCAAGAGCATAGTGCCCTTCATAACTATCGCATAGTGCCCTTCATAACTATCGCATTGTGCCTTCTCAACGATCGCATTTGTTTTCCCGGAACACTAATCAACCAGAGCAGTTGCACTAAAAATCTATCGCATATGTACTTCACAGCTGTCGCTCTAGATTGGACTGACAGCTATTATTTCGTTCAGGAGCGAAACATAATGACTTGGTACTAAACAGCATGTATTCACATACCAACTGTATCTTATTACCTAAAAATTATATGCCAGTTACTGATATTATGTTCATAAATTATGATTTTAGCATTTGTGTAACGAGACTAATTTCATAAAAAAACAAGGAAGAAGCCATTCCGATAAATTCCAAAGTAAATGTCAAGAGTATTTCAGTTCTTAAAAAGCAAAATGAACAGAAAATTCTTCCATTCCGGCTTATTTTCAAATTTCGTATGTTTATTTCGTCTAATCTTCCCACAATGCATTATAAAACACAAGTCAGCTATAATAGATGCACTTCTCAACCGTTTTACCGTAGCGCACTTTCAATACATTGGTAATGGTTCCACTCAAATGTCGCATGTACATCTTTATTTCAATACATAAAATCCATGACCATGGCTCTTACCAAACACATTGATATATAAAGTTTCAGCTACCAACTATTTATACTTCAGAGGACTTATTACTGTATAACTCGAACTTAGATTTTTTCCGATTTTCTTTTATAAATGTTTGCCTAATATCTGCACAAATAGATTTTTTATCAACCCCTGGAATCCCTCTTTGAACCCGCCAATGCATAAGGCAAACCTTTCAATATTTTGCTACAGGCAACTTTTATAGTTTTACCAATAAATTATATTTATAGTATTATTTTAACACTTGACGAGCCTATCTCCTGTGCAATACACTTATCGAATTGTTTCTCGTATTGGAGATCTAATTAGGCTTACAGATCAAACTATAAAAAGTTATACAACAATTTCGACATTTTAGACGTAACTGTTACATGAAATGGTAGTTATTTCCAAGCTTTAAGCTTCCACTTTTACGGTATTTTTGAAATACCAATATATATACATACAGTGTATAATTTAGTGCTCTTTCTACAAGCAGATGCTCTTTTAGAAAATTGTTTTATTTATACATAGCTTTACTATTTTAAACGACTGTTTTATTTTCCAAAATTATCATAATTTCAACAGTTCACGTCATGATCTACCTGAAAATGGCTAAAGTTGGTGTTAAACACAAATCAATCAATCAACTTACTAATCAATCAATCAATTAATCAATAGAATCAATCAATTAACTAACCAAGTTAAAATGATAGGTAAATGACGAATAGGGGATAGGGAATAAGTAATGGCGAATAGGGAATAGGGAATAATTAAATGGCGAATAGGGAATAAGTAAATGGCGAATACGGAATAAGTAAAGGGCGAATAGGGAATAGGGAATAAGTAAATAGCGAATAGGGAATAGGGAATAAGTAAATAGCGGATAGGGAGTAGATAACCAACTTGACGACCGTGACACTGCACTAATTTTATTATTATTAAAATGCAGTCAGGGTTTACGTCTGTTTTGTTTTGTTAGCAAACCGTGCGAGTTATAACCAGAAGCGAAGAGTGCACGTGTTTGTACCTCCATATGATTGGAGAGTTCCAATCCAGGAAAAGATAACAACACTTTATTGAAAGGGCTATTACAAATCGTTTAACGGTCAACAACTCAAAAAATACAAACCGCGCCATTGCGGTCAAAATATAGTTCTGCCATGACCTAACAAACACTTTGCCATTACACTTCATCAGCTTTCTTTTACGGCTCCCGAGTTTCAGCTAACAGGAACAGATAACTCCCTTACTGAAATTAGCTCGGTATGATTTTTAAGGCCCCACTCGAATAGAAATTTTCTCTAATCTTTTAAATTCCAATGTGTCTTGTTATTTAATATCTGAATAGAAATCACCTCTTTAAAATGTCGTATTCTTGAAATCACCCAAATATATGTGCTTATTCCATTTGTTTACTGTTATACAACGATTTAAACTTCATTTAATTCATAAATCTTTTGTAAACAAAAACATTACATGTATTCTTAGTCCCAAAAATTGCTGTAGCTTTCTCAGACGGGAAATATGTAGTCGTTTTCAACTTTTAAATGGGCCAATACCGCTTTTGTGCACGTTTCAAGCTTCAATCGTTGGAAAGTGTCAAAATCCGTATGGTCAGTTCGTTGTCAAAAGAATGTTCAGGTTTGACTGATTAAGAAAATAAACACGATTTTTATTCGAATTATCCTTTTTCACCCAAAATGTTTTTACGTATTCGTGAATTCACTCACAATTTTTTTACGGGCAAATTAGGCCCCATGATATTAAGTGACTTATTTTAGTCAATAACACACTGTCCAATACAAATTAAATGCCATTGATGTTAATAGAGAAAATTTCCCCTCTCACTTCGGCACTAGTGATAATTGTGTATGATGGTTATATGGTAATAATGTAAGACGTTTTTCAACTGGCTATACAAACGGTAAGCTTTTGTCATCACTCTGCGTTTGTCGTCCGTCCGCCCAGCGTAAATTTTTTATTCAAAGATATTCTCCTGTGAAATGACTTGGCAAATTGGAACCAAACTTGGCCACATTAGTCTTAAGGTGGTTCCCTGCAAAAAGGCGTTTTTTAGGTCAGCGCTATAACCAAGATAACCGCCAGTGGGGATCATAGGTTAACATTGGATCTTAGGGAAAACACATTCAAAGATCTTCTCTTCTGAAACTGTTGAGTCAATTAGAAAAGAACTTAGCCGCAATAGTCCTTGTGTAGTCATCCGCAAAAAATGTTTTTCAGGTCCGTGCTATATTAAGATGGAGCTTACCAATGCGGGATATAGTTTTAACATTGCACACCATGGGAAAACACATTCAAACATCTCCTATGAAATTGCTGAGCCATTCGGAACAAAACTTGACCACATTAGTTCTTGGGAGGTCCCTTGCAAAAAGATGCTTTCACTTCTGCGCTATATCTTAGATGGCAGCCAGTGGAGAACATTATGATAATTCTAACATGGGACTCTTTGGGAAACTTCTCCTCTGAAACTGCTGAGCCAAATGGAATGAAACTGTATTTGCCTATGTCAGTCAAAGTTCAGGTGAGCAAACAGGCTCTTGAGAGCCCCTTGTCTGATTGGTAAGTGTTATGGTAATAATGTAAAACGTTTTATGATAGGTGAAATATTATTTGTTAATACCGTAAGACGTTTTCCGATTGGTTTAAAAAGTAAAATTAATATTCAATAATTTTTTTTTCATTTTATTTCAGGCAATATAGTTATTATAGGTTCAACATTTTTTACAATGCTGATGATAGATAGCTATAGATACAACAACGTTATTTTTACCAATACAGAACACGTTTTATGTGGTAACCATGACAACTGCAGCACCCACATATCCAGTGGGAACACATCTGGTGGCACTGACAGATACAGTAGGAACATATCTGGTGGCACTAACAGATCAAGTAGGAACACACCTGGTGGCAGTAGAAACAAATCAAGCAGCCCTGACAAATACGGTAGAAACAAATCATTGAACACTGACAAATACAGTAGAAACAAATCAAGCAACTCTGACAGATACGGAAGAAACAAATCAAGCAGCTCTGACAGATACAGTAGAAACAAATCAAGCAGCCTTGACAGATACAGTAGAAACAAATCAAGCAGCCCTGACAGATACGGAATAAACAAATCAAGCAGCCCTGACAGATACGCTCGAAACATATCAGATCATCCTGTCAACATTAATACTTCAACTACACAGTCACAGACCAAAGATGACAATGAAACACACTATATCTGCCCTGATTTAATTCATTTCGGTAGACTAGGAAATAAACTTTTCCAATTTGCATCCAGCTTTGGAATTGCTCGTTCAAAACAAATGCCATTGTATATCGATAAATCATGCCCCCTTTTGAATATCTTCAAAATTACCAAAACTGCAAGTGTTGGATCGAAACCTTGCAAAAATGTAACAAAAATAAAAGAAACTAAACCAATTGGCTATTATGAGCATATGTTAAATTTTACTACAGATTTTGATATTCGGCCTCTGTATTATTTACAATCATACCGTTATTTTGTGAATTATAGTGTTGAATTACGAAAAGAACTTCAATTTCGTGATAATATTCGTAAAAGATCAAAGGCTAAACTGCAGAAATGTATACGAGATCATAACCTTCAAAATCAGAGGGTAACATTGGTTGGCGTTCATGTGCGAAGAGGAGATATTTTACGACATCTGAGACTTGGAAAGAGAGTTGCCACTAAACAATATTTACATACAGCTGTGAATTGGTATAAAAAAAGATACAAAAAACTTCTTTTCATTGTCGCATCTAATGGAATGAAATGGACAAAACAAAATATGCCAAAGAATATTTCAGTATCCTTTCTGGAAGGCAATCCTCCTGAAATTGACTTTGCTATTGTCAGTTCGTGTCATCATTTTATCATGTCTGTCGGATCCTTTAGCTGGTGGGCTGCTTGGCTTACTGGAGGAAATGTTGTATACTTTAAATGGCCTGTACAGAAAAATTCCACTATCCATAGGGTTTACTACAAGAACTTTGCTGATTTCTACTATCCTAATTGGATAGGTCTTTGAATAAAACTAATGACAGCAATTTCATTTTTAATCCTTGAAAAAGATTATCTTCTCACATACTGAAAGTATTTTTTAAGTTGTTAATGGGTTAGATAGTTTTTATTTCCTTCGCCCCTTTCTCCGTTCTAATACCCTTTTCCCCATCTGTCCCCTATCACCTTTCTCCCTCCCCTCTATCCTTCCTGTCGCCTCTTTTCTCCTTTCTCCCGGTCTCCCTTTACCTTCCCCACTCCTTCATTCAGGAACTAACATGATAATAACCTTAGGAGGGGGTATCTCACTTTCCCGATGATTTGATTTTTGATATTACTTTAAGAAGTAGAATTCTGGGTCTCTGTGGGAAAGTATATAGTATGAAATAAATTTTCTGCATTCAAGTTAGTTCTGGTACGTATTTCTATACTGATATTTTGAGATAGGCAAGTATTATCATGCATACGTTGATTTGAGTTTTATAGATAAAGAAGTCTATTTAATTTCCTCTCCCAATCAAGTTTCTTCATAAAGGATAAGGTTCAACCATGAGGGTTCAATACTAACAAAACTGGCCCAAATAGCTTTAAAATTTGAAAGAAAATATTCTTAAACAAATAAAATACACTAACAGATTTTATTGTTGAAAGTCTCATTAAGTTTGGTACATTAGGACGAACAAAATTTGAAAGAAGAGGAAGGGGGCTGAATAATCGATCGGGCATTAAATCTGATGTGGAAATCTAACCAAAGGTGTATATTAAACGAAATAAAATATTTTGTGGACTTTAAGTTTTTAATGTGGACTTTAGAGGGTGTCATTTTAAGTTTTGGACTTTATTAGAATGTTTGTGGTCTTGAGTGGAATGTTTGTGGACTTGAGTGGAATGTTTGTGGACTTAGAATAGCGTTCTTGTGGACTTAAACGGCAGTTAGTTATGAATTTAAGTGGAATTTTGGATTTTAATGGAATATGTTGCTTGGGAAATTCGTGTTCAACCTTGTTCAGGAATTGAACGAACTTGTTGTAGCTAAAACAACGACAGTAGAATACCGAAGGCACAAGGGAAGTGATGATCACAAAAATCAAAGTGCAAAGACATGGCGAAAACGGCAGCAGAGAAAAACAAAGTGAAAGTGAAGTAAGTGGGAACTGAACCGTCAGTCTAAAAAGAATAATATAAGGACAATTAATGGCAAACATCGAAAACACCAAGAAACAACATCATAATTTGGGTATGGCACAGAAAAAGGAAAACGAAGACAGACACACATATACAAAAATGAACGACATGGACCCACTAAAAATCATAGGTGAGATCAGGTGCACTGGTGGAGTAAGCATCTCCTACTTATTATAAAACACCTGCCATATTTTTCATCGGTCAGTTATCTCCCAGTACAAAGTTAGTTATGTATGGTTAAAGTGGAGATAATTTTAATTAGCATATCAATAACGTCTTTTAAAACTGAAATTAAAAATTACCTCTATTTTGACAATATATAACTAACTTGTTACAGTGAGATAACCGACCGATATCCCTCATTATGTAGTAAAGGTAATAAAAAATGCTGTAAAGGGCAAGATCTGTTTGTGATGTCGACTGTAAAACTTCTGTAGTGATAACTTAATAGAAAAAAGAAGGGCTACTGAAAACTAAGTTTGACATGATTTCATGACCTTGCTTTGAGTAGTGTGTTTTTTTGGGAGAAAAATGTCCTGTTTTTCGGGCGTGTCTTTGTTTTATGGGGAGAATATTTGCTAAAACGTTAACAGACAATATTTCTGAAATCGATGGCGCTCAAAGAATTAGCATAAATTCTACTAAATATATATCATTGTCCCAAGAAAGCGTTGTCACATTGAACTATGAGCCTTATTCCACATAAATCGTTTTCACTTATTTTATTGCAATTTATTACAAAAAGTGTTTCTTTCTTTTTAGTTCACCTGACCCAAAGGGTCACTGTGAGCTATTGCGATCACTTGGCGTCCGTCCGTCCGTTAACATCTAACATTTTCATCTTCTCATCTAAACCACTGAAGCAAATCCAACCAAACTTTACAGGAATGATGTATGAAAGGTCCTTTACAAAGATTGCTCATGTCGTTCCGATACGATAAAAAAACATGGTCGCCAGCGCAGAACTTGGGTTTAACATTGGATCCTATGGGAAAAATCACATTTTCATCTTCTCCTCTGAAACGGCTGAAGCTAATTCAACCAAACTTAATAGGAATGATGCTCTAATGGTCCTTAACAAAGATTGCTCATTTTGTTCTGATCCGATATAAAACATGGCCACAAGAACGGAACATAGTTTAACATTGAACCCTATGGGAAAAATCACTTTTTTAAGTATCTCCTCTGAAACTTCTGAAGCAAATTAAACCAAACTTTACGGGAATACTTTACAAAGATTGCTCATTTTGTTCCGATCGCATAAAAAACATGGCCGCCAGTGCAGAACTTAGGTTTAACAATTGACCCTATGGGGAAAATCACATTTTCATCTTCTTCTCTGAAACTGCTAAAGCAAATTCATCCAAGCTTTACAGGAATGATGTATTAATGGTCCTTCACAAAGATTGCTCATTTCGTTCCAATATGATAAAAAAACATGGCAGCCAGCACGGAACATAGTTTAACATTGGACCCAATGGTAAAATCACATTTTCATTTTCTCCTCTGAAACTACTGAGGCAAACTGAACCAAACTTTACAGAAATGATGTATTAAAGGTCCTTAACAAATATTACTCGTTTCGTTCTGATCAAATATATAGAAAACATGGCTGCAAGCCTTAACTTAGGGTCAACATTGGACCCTATTGGAAAATTCACATTTTCACCTGCTCATCCGAAACCTCTGAAGCAAATTCAATCAAACTTTACAGGAATGATGTACTATAGGTCCTAAACAAAGATTGCTCATTTCAGTTAGATCCGATAAAAAAACATGGTCACCAGCATGGAACATAGTTAAACATTGGACCCTATGGGAAAATCACATCGACATCTTCTCCTCTAAAACCAATAAAGCAAATTCAACCAAACGTACTAAAGGTCCTTTACAATGATTGCTAACTTTGTTGCGTTCCGACAAAAAAACATAGCCACCAGCGTGGAACTAAATTTTAACATTGGACCCATGGGAAAAATCACATTTTCATCTTCTCCTCTAAAAAGGTTGAAGCAAATTCAACCAAACTTTACAGGAATGATGTATAGAAGGTCTTTAACAAAGATTGCTCATTTCGTTTCAATCCGATAGAAAACATGGCCGCCAGCACAGATCATAGTTAAGCATTTTACCCTATGAGAAAATCACATTTTCATCTTCTCCTCTCAACCAAACTTTACAGGAACGATATACGGAAGGTACTTTACAAAAATTGCTCATTTCATTTCGACCCGACAAAAAAAAAATAAAATAAAAAAAATAAAAAATGGCCTCTAATGCAGTACATAGTTTAACATTTGAGCGCAATATGAGAAAACCATCATTTTCATCATTTCGCTGAAACTATTCAAGCAAATTTAATTAAATGTTTAGAAGGTCTTTTGCAAAAATTTTCAATAGGATCTGACAAAAAACGCAGGTGATAACAAAGAACATAGCTAAACATTAGACCCCATCGGTAAAAAACATCATTTTTAGTCATGCATGGCATAGAAGCATTTTGTCAGATGAGCGATACAGGCTCAGTCTCTGAGCATCTATTTGATAAACACAATATACATTTTGTATACATTAACAAATGAATGTATCTTGTCCCTATCTTTTATGTAAAAATTTGGTAGTTATTTCAATTTTTGAAATTGCGGTTTAGTTGCGAGAAGTTTTTATTTAATGAGATGATGTCCTGTTTTATAAGGAGAATTTCATGATTCTATGAAGTAATTTAATGAGATGATGTCATGTTTTATAGGAGAATTTCATGATTCTATGAAGTTATTTAATGAGATGATGTCCTGTTTTATAGGGAGAATTTCATGATTCTATGAAGTTATTTAATGAGATGATGTCCTGTTTTATAGGAAGAATTTCATGATTCTATTAAGTTATTTAATGAGATAATGTCCTGTTTTATAGGGAGAAGTTCATGATTCTATGAAGTTATTTAATGAGATGATGTCCTGTTTTATAGGGAGAATTTCATGATTCTATGAAGTTATTTAATGAGATGATGTCCTGTTTTATAGGGAGAATTTCATATTTAATGAGATGATGTCCTGTTTTATAGGGAGAATTTCATGATTCTATGAAGTTATTTAATGAGATGATGTCCTGTTTTATAGGAGAATTTCATGATTCTATGAAGTTTTATAGGGAGAATTTCATGATTCTATGAAGAGAAATTAATGAATCTGCGTTTGAACCATATTCGTAAGTATACCAACTCAGTACGGGACATGGAAACGTCAAGTAATTGCATCGAGACACGACTTGGTGAAAAAATACAAGAATATGTGTCTAACGAATATGTGTCTAACGGACACAATGCCCCGCCTCACAACTGTTTGAAGAAAGAATGATATATTTCGTGATCAGTAAAGCATGAAGTTGGTTGCATGGATATATTCTTATTATGATTTTAGTTTAATTATACCCTAATAGGTATTTAATAAAATTCAATGATAATAGCATACATCATTCACAGAAAAGAAACTTAAACCTATGGATAAATCTTAAACTACCCTCCTTTTCCATAACCAGTGAAGCATGAAGTTAGTTATATTGGTAAATATTTATATAATATTTTTTGTTTATTTATATCCTAATGTATATCTGCGTAAAGTGTAATGATAATAGCAAACATCCTTCACAGAGAAAAAAACTTCAAACTGAGGGTAAACTTCATACTACATCCCTTTTTTCCATGATCACTAAAGCATTAAGTTGGTAGCATGGATAATTTTTAAAAAAAACTTCAACCTGTGGGTAAATCTTATAATATCACGCTTTTCTCCGTGATCAGTGAAACATGAAGTTGATTGCATGGGTAAAATTTTATATGTTTTTTGTTTAATTAGATGCTAATGTGTATTTATGTAAAGTTTAATGATAATAGCATACATCCTTCACAGAAAAAAAAATCAACCTGTGGGTAAACCTCAGACTATAGTGCTTTTTCCCCGTCATCAAGTTGAGTGAATGGGTAAAAATTTTATTATGAATTTTGTTTAAATAGACAAAAATTTGTATTTATACAATGTTTCATAATAATAGCATACATCCTTCACAGAAAATAAAATTCAACCTAAGGGTAAACCTCATACTACCCATTTTAAGCATGAAGTTGGTAGCCGGGATAAATCTTTATTATGATTTTTGTTTGATTATATCCTAATGTGTTTTTATACAAAGTTTCATGATAATAGCATACATCCTTCACAGAAAAAAAAACTTAAACCTGAGGGTAAATCTGAAATGGGACGGACGGACGGACAGATGAACGAACAGACGGACCCGAACACTATATGCCCCTATTATCGTAGGCGGGGCATAACAACAACAAAATAATAAAACTCAGCTAATGGGGGGGGGGTTAAGCAAGTTTACGTGTACGTGTAAGAGGTCGGTAAAGGGTTATTTTTGTAAAACGTACGACCAAATTTTTAGTAGTCGAAAAAACTTTATTATTATTTCGCGTTATTTACGAAGTACATGCCAATTTCGATTTTTATGTTGTTTTTTTTCGGACATCGCACAAGTCAATTTTTCATGAATTTCGTATATCGTACACGGAAAAACACACCCGTGCCCACATACTTGTCGCAGGGGATTCCCTACTGAAGTGGCGTAATACGTCATCAATTTTTGACGTCTGCAGGTTTCTACACAAAACGTGGACGTAATCTTAACGTAAGTGAAGTGTTTACTTGTAGCCCTTTTTATAATTATAGGGCATGCATGGTGTTAATTAAGCAAACAAACAGATTAATTTTATCATACTGAATATATTTTAGGTATGAAAAACTTAAAATACTAGTAAACACAGGAAAATAACATAGAATACAGGGCCAGGTCTGGAACACAGGGGCCGGTAACATACGATATAGATAGACCGGGTCCCATAACCCGGTCTATCAATATCGTATGTTACCGGCCCCTGTGGTCTGGAAGTATCATCAAGGTCAATCATGCGATGGGTCCCAGTTCTTATCCTTAGGGTTGTGATATTTTTGTATTTACCATGGTTAGTAAGGTAAGGGTTATGGTTAAGGTTATGGGTAATGATTGTGGTTAAGGTTATAGGTAAGGGTAAGGGTTAGGGTTAGAGATGGGATAAGGGATTGTATTCTAGGGTTGGAATTAGAATATTGGTGGAAGATTAGCACAGCACAGGACAGGGACACCAAAAGTAAACTAAAAATGAGACTAGCTGCGGAACCGTAGCTCTTATGGTTCTTGTTAAGATTTTTTGATAGGTGCGTACCATGTCCATAGATCCGCCAAATACAACAAATATACACAAGACCTACAGAGCTACGGTTTCAGATCACAGCTAATTTGCGACAAGCACAGAAAAGATCAAAAGATGGCGATGCCTGTTAGGAATTTTTTCCAAGAGGCACATAATCTTAATAAATCATTCCAAAAAATAAAGTATTTTTATCACTTTACTGAAAAGAGGACTTAATTTGTTATTTCTTCTTCCTCATCCAGTCACAGCTTCACTTTTCAGTGCGGGATCCAGTGAAGGGGTTCCAACCCCTTTCTTTCGAAAAATTTGTGGATTTTTCAAAGGACCTTATAAAAATTACTTCATAAAGTCTCTGATTTTGTTTCAGAGTTCAGCAAAAAAAAAACTCCAATTTCACGGCTACCACCCACTCTTTCCGCCCAGATCCCCCTTTTAAAATTGCCTGGATCCACCCATGCTCTTAAAACAATCAAATGTAATTTTTGGGGGGAACCTGGCAATGATTGTATCCTTAAAGTCCACAGTGTATTTGTGAGTTTGACGGAAACACAAATCTTGATTCTCTTCTATTTGCGATGTGTGGTCAACCAGTCGGATGAATTTTTGTCTGACACTTTGCCGGTCTTGTAGTTATTCACTGTCTCCTGTCGTCCGTTGTGAGTAAACTCATCTTACTAGTACCCTATTTTAAATTAGTAAATCACGTGCCACCATTTATAGAGTTACAGAATAACCAAACTGTGGGGAATTTCATGGGTCTTACCAAAGCCATGTTAGTTGATATGTTAGCACACTTTTACACAATTGCAAGTTAAAAAAAACATGGGAATTTTGTAATCCTATTTCCCAGGGGATTTTGAAATAATCCCTTGGGAGAAAAATATTCCCATGGGAGAGGTAAAATATCACTTCGCAAAAAATAACCCAATGGGAGTGATAAAAGTCCCATGACAATATATCAAAATCCGATGGGAAACGGTGAAATCTCATGTGAGAACCATTTTCCTATGGGATTTTAAAATTCTCAAGTTTAGTTGAATTTGCTACAGTGTAAAATCATACCAAGTTATAGAGTTCAAGTCCTTTGCAATTCTTCTCTGAAACCTCTGATTAGGGAATAAATCATTCAGCCATGGTCTGTGTAAATTAGACCTTTTTTCAGTTTTTCTTGAAAAATACCCGTAGAATAAAAAAGATAACAGGAAACACCCACATTGGCCAAAAAAACACAATCACATGCTACGATAAACAAAGGAACTGCACAAGGAAAAACCACAAATAAAAAAAAACAAATCAAAAGACAAACGTAAACAACGATAGGAACTCGGGACAGCCGGACTTGGTACCGATGTTATTATGGCGTTCCAAAAGGGTCAAAAGTATTTATTTTGTGCAAATGCAGCATTTTTGTAGCAAATGCTATATTTCTTATTGCAAATGCTACAAATAATGCAGCAAATGCTATAAATATTATTGCATTTGCTTAATAATAAGATTTTTCTCGCAAAAGCTTTAAACCTACGTACCAACAGAGTCAAAAGTTTTATTACTGCATTTGCTATAATAATACAGCATTTGCTGTATTTACATTTATAAATAATGTTTTTGCTATAAATTGTTGCAAATGCTTTGATGAATGCGTTTGAGACCGAAAGGTTCAAAACAAAAATGTTGCATTTGCTATATTTTGAGTAAGATGTTACATAAGTAATGAATACGTATAATGAGAAGGCGGTTCTTTTTACTTAAGACACTCCTATTTCCCTTCAATAATCTATCAGATGGTATAGGTATAGCCTGGCTACGCTGTGAAAATAAATGTAGTTTATAGTACATTGCAATCTGTCAATATATTCATCTGTCTTTATTGCTAAATGTTTATGAATTGCATCATATTACCGTTGTGCTTGTGTAATATTATCTTCCCCGTTAATAGTCATACCTGTTTCTTCATGTATTTTGTATTGTAAAATCAAATTTGAATTGACATTTTGGTTGTCTACATACAGTATAAAAGCCGCATGCAGAGACAAATTATCCGTTTTTCGATGGTTAATTGCAGCTGGCCTTACAATATTTTAAGAAAAGTTATAAAAAATATTGAGCAAGGCAAAACGTAAATCAGTGTGCAGTTACTCCTTAAAATAATGTATCATACTTATTGTGTCGCATGCTGAATCTCTCTCTGTCTCTCTCAATTGCAGGCTGTCAAGCCACTTTTGTCCA
>MJUU01038622.1:4048-20152 GCA_002080025.1 Modiolus philippinarum | reverse complement strand
ATAGGGAGGTCCCACATGGAGACTCTGGTCCAAGGGGCGGACCATCATAATTGGCCTTAAATATGGGGATTTACCTGGAGTATTTGGTAATTATAGGTATTTTACAGATGCAGCGGTAGGCCATGTTGTCGTTTGGTCAGCATGCTCAGTTCAGCATCTGGAACGGTGTTAAGCGCCACCAGCATCTGAGACCAAAGGGCAACAACCCAAATACTTCCAGACAAAATTGTCTACATAAAGTTATTATCAAATTATTAAAGTTAAGCTTTGTGCTTTAGTTGTTAATTTAAATAAGATGCGCCGTCCTGAGGATAAGTATTTAGTTAAACTTCAATTTTTAAGAAGTTTATTTCCTACTGCAAATCCATTCAGACCCAGAACCGTAAGATTACAAAATTTTATATTTATAATGGGGAAAAAAAAAATAATAATAACAACCTATGATTTAAATTCAAAACAAAACTGGAAAACTTTCTTAAACAGGACGTAGCTTTGCTGGAGACATCGAAGGTCTGGGATTCCCTTCTCTTCAAGTCACCGACTGCAAGCTTTAACAAAAAAAACTCACCATCTATACAACATATAAGAAGAAAAGTAGTTTAAAACTAATACAGTAGTTTCAGTTGCATTCCCAATATGCAGTACGAATTGTACTTAGGGCGCAATACCCTTTATGGGTAGTCGCCCACCAACCCCCCATAGACATGACATGACTTGAGCATCTTTCACTTCATCGAGAGTTGTCTGAACAGTCGACCAGACGATCAGTGAATAGTGCTCACATCGACAAACAACAATGGAACTTCCAGTTGAGTTGACAGAGATACTTAATGCCTGCGTCTTGGAGGGGAAGAAACTGACCGGGATATACAAGCCAGTTCCCGCGAAGTGAAAGTGACTCTCTGCTGGAAAAAGGAGTTGGAGCCGGTCAACAAGACAGGGACAGCCCTCCAGGCCCTTAAAAAGTAACACCAGTCTCCTTCAACTAGGCGAAGAAACGAAAAGCGTCTCAACCAGTTTAAGGAGAAACGGAACAAGGCCGTTGTTGGTAAAGCCGAATCGTGCAGTCAGACAGAAGACAGAACCACCAGCGATCATGATACGCAGACAGCACATCGACAAGCGTGCAAACTAACACCAAAGTTACCACTAAACGTAACCATGCAACGCAAGACAGACCAGTGAATAAAGGTTTCCCACTAACGCCTACGAAGTACAGATACCCTCTCAACCTGGAATTTAGGCCAGTTAAAGAGACGCAAGTAATACGAAGTCCATATGTACCAGACAGATATTGTACATTGACCACGTTCTATGATGGGATGCCTCACCTATCACCAGAATTAGCAGAGAATGAGTATGATATAGACAATCCTGGGTACGCTAGTGCAGATGAAACATTTTATGAAGCTGAAGGAGTGAGACCGCCTACACCAGTAGTCCAGCAGCGCCGACCTGACAGAAAGAAAATGAAACCAAAAAGAACAGAGCATCCACCTAGATCATAGAAATCTTAAGTTGTGTACACAGGGCGCAATACCCCTAGTGGGTAGTCGCCTTCCAACACCCCACAACCGAGTTGAGCATCACACGTAATCACTCTCTATGTGCACACGTGGTTGGATCAGCTCCAAATTTGACCGCCATATTGGGTATGTGGATTTCCAGTGACAGATTGGTTCTTGGACATATGGATCTCACCAATGTTCACAGTTTGCACTTGGACCAATGTTGACGTCCCGATGCTACCCGATTTGGAACAATATGGACACTCCTATTACCAGCCGGGGAAACATTGATACAGACACATCGTCTTCAGCTGGACGACCGATCGTTCGACGACTTAGGAGCAACCCCGCCGGAGATAAACTTGGACACTCCAGTTGGCCTCTGTCGGGATAGTACCAGTCTTATTTTGACCTGGACACCCCCAGTTGTTGACCATATCTTCAGTGCCACCACAGAAAACCTTACCCATCTGTCAGCTGCCAACACCTTCTACTGCGACGGCACCTTCTATACATGTCCAAGATTGTTTCGCCAGATATACTCCAACCACATACAGATAAATGGTACTATGACTCCAGTTGTTTACGCCTTACTTCCAGCAAAGAGCCAGGTCATCTACTCCAGACTGTTCACTCTCCTGAAAGACCACATGACAACGCTGAATCTACCATTCAACCCTACAACAGCATTCGCCGACTTCGAAATAGCAGCTCATAACGCCATACGCCAGGTCCTACCCAACATTACCATGAAAGGTTGCTTCTTTCATTTCACACAATGTATATGGAAAAAGGCACAGACTACAGGACTGCAGACCTTGTATAGAGACAACGACGACGTCAAAACCCTGATTCGCCGAGCAGCCGTCCTTCCGTTGATACCTCTAGATAGCATAGAAGACGTCTGGTTCCACACATTAGAAGACTTGGAAGAGACAGATATCCCACACCGATTTCGCATGGGAAAAAATCTGTTTTAAGATTACCAAGCTTGACACAAGACTTGATATCTTTATAGAAATTTAATATTACGTTAAACATCTTTCCACCAATATTATATTTAATGAGTTTTTTCCATAATCCCACCCTCCAAACAGTGTCAAAAGCCTTTCTAAAGTCTATAAATGAACAGAATAACTTTTCTCCCAGAGGATAAATATAAAGAAATAAGACCATATAAAGTGAACATACTGTCTTGTACAGAATATCCTTGTCTAAAACCTCCTTGACAATCAGTTATAATTCCGAATTCCTCAGACAATTTGTTAAGCCTTGCATTCAAAATAGAAGTAAATACTATCCCCAAATTTGAGGTCAGACAAATTGCCCGATAATTGTCCAAATTTTTGATATCCCCTTTATTTTTATATAACGGTTTGATTACACCTATCAGCCAAGAGTCTGGTATACTGCCTGAGTTGAAAACTAAGTTGATTAATTTCAAATAAATGGGTAGAAATTGGTTGATCGTGCTTTTTATGTATTCATTGGCAATTTGATCCTCGGCGCATGCTTTACCATTGGTTAATTTCTTCACTGCCGACAAAATTTCCTCTTCTGAAATACTTTTACACAATATCATTAATACAATTATCAACATAGAGTGTTAATTTACCTGAGTTTCTCATTAGTGTAAATTCCCTTTTTGGTGCCCCATAATTAAGTTCAGTGAAGAGGAACATATATATTAATTAATTAAAAGTTGACATTCAGAGAATCAGCCTAGATATCCAGTTGATGAAAGTGTTTTTCCTAAACTAAACAAACAATTTAAGTATGGTTGCTAGGTAGAATTTCAAAAAATAAGTGGTCTTTGAGACTTTAAGGAAATTTACCAAAATTGGAATCAAATATTTTTTAAATCCAATTTATGAAAATGTTCGTCCTAAACTACACAAACATTTTAAGTATGGTTGCCAGGTAGAATTCCAAAAAATAAGAGATCTTTGAGACTTTCAGGGAAATTACCAAAATTGGAATCAAATATTTTTGAAATTCAATTGATGAAAATGTTTTTCCTAAACTACACAAACATTTTAAGTACACTTGCTGCATAAAATTCCAAAAAATAAGTGGTCTTTGAGACTTTCAGGAAATTTACCAAAATTGGAATCAAATATTTTTGAAATCCAATTGATGAAAATGTTTGTCCTAAACTACACAAACATTTTAAATACAGTTGCTACAAAGAATTCCAAAAATAAGTGGTCTTTGAGACTTTCAGGAAATTTACCAAAATTGGAATTTCAGAATTCTAAGTTTTCAGAATTTTGTTTTTTTACCAAACACTTGTAAGAATATAAGATAATGATACCAAAATAAAAAAAAAATATGTGTCTTTGACATTTTCAGGAAATTTACCAAAGTTGGAACCGGAACCAAAATTCTAAAAGCTTATTGCAAATCTATAGACTATATGCAACAATTCTGCATAAAGATTTGATCCCTAAATCCCAAAATGTAGGAGGAGTTTGCGTCACATGCCACATGTGTCTAATCCACATTTTTGGGTCTTTGTTAAAATTGACATCATGGGGCCTCTTGTTTGCACCAAGATCAATATCAAAAATCCGAAAGCTTATTGCGCATCTACAGACTATATGCAACAATTATACAACAAAATTAAATCCCTAAATCCAAAAATGTAGGAGGAGTTTGAGTCACAAGAAAAGTGTGACGGACGGACGGGGGTATAACATTATCCCCGAACTTTCTTCGAAAGTGCGGGGATAAAGATATTGTGTACTATAGGACTTGAATAGGTTTAGGGTTAGGATAAAGACAAAATTAGTGGACATTGACAGAATAAGGGCGAGACCAGTGACAAAAACTTAGACAGGTGAGACCAAAGCTGCACCAATGCTATCACCTTGAATGGGCAAGACCAATGCTAAAGCGAGACCTAGGAAAGCAGCTTGAATAGAAGTAGGGCGAAGCCAGTAGGCAAGACCAGTGACAATACCTTAGACATGTTGAGACCAAAGACACTAATGTACTTTAGTACCTCTTCAATAATGATTGCTCCGCATGGATAGCTAGACATACTGTATGGGTCAAAGGTCAAATATGTTGCTTCGCACAAACAAAATATTTTACAAAGAATGCACAAAGGGGATCCTTGACAAAAGTGTTCTAGGGTGACTTGTTATACTACTCCCATGAATCTGAAATCTTATTAATAAAACGTGCAAAATCATCAAACTTTCAAACACATCTTTGAAACTTTGCTTCGCTGGCTACGTTCGCGAAGCCTCACTACTGAGTTTTGTACCCAGCGCTTGAAAAGTGGGGTATATTATGATGGGGTTGTCCGTTCTTCCGTCCTTACTCCTTTCCGTCCGTCCGTCTGTTACACCTGTTCTCCTCCTGAACCACTGCACAGATTTTTAGATTCTTTAACACAGTCTTTGTGGCATAATGTAGATGTGCACTTCCTATTTCAGAATTTGATTTGATTGATTTTGGGGGATTTCCATAGCAAAACAAGGTTAGTTATGGCTGGTGATTACTTCAACTTAAGTTTAGAGAGATATGTATGCTCTCTATATATTTAAGTTATAGTGGACTTGTTCTCGAGAGAATATCTCAAATGGATACATAATCATATTTTCATATTTTTTATTGCCAAGTTTTCTTTCAATCGACTTGATGAGCACCCTGTGTTTGTCTATATGTTATGTCTGTCAACTAGCTTAGGACGATAGTGCTTTTGACAGGAAATGGATGGCATTGATTGTAAGAGGTTTGACCAGTTAATATTTATGTTTGTTGACGATCTCGCATCCATGGGCTAAATGAGACACGAATGTGAATTCCACTCAAACCTGTGCTAACCGCCGTCTTGAACATACTATGAGGTATGAGTAAATCTCATTTTTGAAGCCCTCATGGTGACTTCAAGTTGAAAATGTTGTCTCATTGCCTGGTTTTACCATGTATTTGTAGAGACTGTCTCATGTACATTTAATTCCATAAGGGGCAAGATGGTCGAGTTGTTAAGGGGGGCCTCGATGGGGGGTCCCTTTCCCGAAATCCCGGCAATTTTTTTTAACCATTTCCCGTTTCCCGGACGGGAAAATATTTTACAAAGACTCTTAAAGTGTCGGCTTTTTCCCGGTTTCATGGGCTAAATTTTCAATGGTTCCCGCTTCACGCTCGACATTCTTTCCCGTTTTCACGTGCACTTTTTTGCCAAGATCCCGTTTCCCGCTTACTTAAAAAGACCAATCCCGCTTCCCGCTTATACCCCATCGAGACCAACGTTAAGGCACTGGACTTTCAACCAGAATAGCCGACGCCACTTTGGGTTCAAATCCCGTATGTGTCAAGGCTACAAAGCATCTAACTTAGCTCGGAGTTTCACCGATTTTCCAGCTTGGAACTTCGAGTTTTCCACTTCCACAAGCCTTGCGACCATGTGAGAAGCTCACAATTGGTAAACGGTCGTTAAACTCGCCGTCGGTATAAAAGCTCGTATAGAGCTTATGTTCATTAAGGGGAGGAAATGGGTTTCATTAACATGCTAACAATCTTTAATTTTCCAAAATAAACATTTAACAACCAACTGAAAATGCCCAAAACACATTAACTGAAAAAAAGTCTTGTCCCCTCATTAACAGTAAACTGTGCTTTTTATTTCCCTTTAACAGTTAACACAAAACAGAAAACGCCAAATGGTAAGAAAAATGGTAAGAAAAAACCGTTAATAACTGATTTATTGCACCAAAAATATATAACAACCAACTGAAAATGTTAAAAACACATTAACAGAAAAGGTTCATTGATGACTTGATGAGGGTGAATGCCTGTGATTTCTTACGTTAATTAAAACTTAGCCTTTCAATGTAAATTTAGGGTTATAGTATATGGTAGTTATGGTTTAGGGCAAGGATTAGGGTCAGGGTCACTCAGAAGGGTGGGACACAAACCAAAAATAAAGAAGAAATAAATTAAATCATCAGTGGCGAGAAAAGAGATATTTTTATATGTCTCTGACCTAAACAAAAATAAAGGTTGACCAATGTTGAATTCTGGTTCGAAAAAAAAACATATTTTACAAAGAATGCACTACGGAAACGCACTCTCACTGCCACACACAACGTGTTTAATATTAATCCCATGAATCTGAACTCTTATCAATGAAACGTGAAATATCAGTAACTTTGAAAAACAGTTTTTAAACTTTTTTTGTAATATAAATTTTATTCTTCTTCAACATATAGTTAGAACTGACAACATGAAGGAATAACGATAACAAAAAGTAGACTAAATTGTTTGATTATTGTATCTGAAATGCCAATGTTATATTTCCCCATATTTGTCTAACCTTAGTAGCCTTTGTAAAGAAACAATAGGAAAAAATGTGTTTTTCGCGATTTATTCAAAAATAAGTTCGGTGACCCCCAATTTTTTTCATGGAAATTGAAGGATAGTATGTTAGCTATTAATTTTCCAATTTACCAATTTCTAAAAAATTCTCTCTGATGTAACTGAAATAATTCAAAATTTTGTTAGAATTCGCTAATTTTCCCTATTATTTCAACTAAAATGACAAGGATAAAGGAGCATGCGCAACTAATGTACATGGTGTAAACGAGCTCACCAGAAAAATGGGAATTTTTTGTGGAAATATTGAATAACTATGTCCCAACTTTGTACCGAAGGATAAATAAACTATTTGGATTCAATATAAACAAACTGAAAACTTGAACTAGATAGCCACAAATATTTTTGATAATAACAGGTTAGTGGACTACCCAGGTTTATTGTTCAAGATGGCGACATCCAAAAATGTAAACATTGAGGCTAAGGCTGACGAAAATGACAGTATAAGTATTGAGCCTAATATTCATGAACATGAGATAGAGACTCCTAAAACTAAAAAGCGAGCAAGTCCTGATAGCCCTGACAACTTGCCAGGCACAGCCAAACAAACAACTCGCCAAATAAGACGACGTAATTCTCTTGGCGACCTCACCACCATAGCCTCAAAAAAGAAACCGGCTCTTAAACAATCCATAGCTGATACCATATTTGAAGCATTCTCTAGCCCTGAACTTATTGACAAGCTTGTACCCATTTTATCAGAAAGGATATGTGAATCTATCTCTGAAACTCTAAACAAAACAGTTGAATCTTGTGTTGATAGCCACGTAAAACCCTTAGTTGATGCACTTCATAAACAACAAGAGACAATCGATCAGCAAAAAGAGATAATACATAAACAGGCCGAAGTGATTATGTCACTCAATAGTAAAGCTGAAAACAATAAACAAACATGTGCTGAAAATGATAGAGAAATTGGTGACCTGTACCGTAGAATAAACCAACTTGAAACACGTCTTGAAAATCAAGAACAATATTCACGCAGAACTAGTCTCAGGTTTCACAATGTAAAAGTACCAGTTGACAACAGAGGTAAAATTTTGCACCCAGTTAATACCGATGATATCATACTTAATATCTGTAATGATAAACTCAATTTGAATGTAAGATCTGAAGACATTGGCAGGTCTCATGTAATTGGACAAGCCTACAACGGAAAGTCGCAAGTTATAGTTCGCTTTCTATCCTATCGAGTCCGGGAAAGAGTCTTTAATGCCAAAAAGCGGTTAAAAGGTGATGAAGACAAACTTTTTATTACTGAAAACCTAACCCAGTACAGGAATGGGCTTGTAAAGGCTTTGTCTGACCTCAAACAATCAAAGGTTATTAGCAGTTATTGGACCTATGATGGCCGTATTTATGCCAAAAAGTCGGAAATGAGTAGAAGGCTGGTAATACGAAACCAAGACGATATTCGCGATCTTTTGAACGCTGACAATCATACCACAAATACTCTTTCAACCTCTATACTCTCTGTTGATGACGAACAAACAGTCATACATACCAGTGACACTCAGTCGAATGATGTCCCGTAACTTTAGTTGAATTATTTTTGAATAAACTTTAGTGTTACATGAAATGTCTTTTACATGTTTCTTTTTTCCTTGTTTTTTTTTTTTGGTTTGTATTCACTCATTAACTTTCCTAATTAGTAATAACTGGTGTATCACTACGACAATTTAAGCTGTTTACTTTATAGCAAATTGTAATAAGTTGTTTTATTTTTCTTTTTAAAAGTTGACCCGTCAATCAGCTATTTGATTGGCCGATGTAATGTTTGTAAATATTCAGTCGCCTATGTTTGTAAACATCAATACACGTGATATAAAATAAGTCCAACTCTAATTTCTCTAAATTGATTATGTATTGGTTAAATTCTCTTTCTTAGCTTAATTTTATCTTGAAACTATTATTATGCCTATCTATATTTTAGCTAGTCCCACTTCTTTTGCCTTTGTATTTAAAAAAATGATCTTGTGAAGACTCGCGTGTACAGCTTGAATCTAGTGCCATATGTGCTGCTGTACACGCGATTCTCCATTACAAAATCACTTAAAGTAAATGAGTTTTTAAATTTTTGAAGAATTGATCTGAACGCTTATGAATAAGATGGTAAACTTCTTCAATGGTGACTAAACTTTTCAATTGGAATAAACTTGTCCGTCCGAAAGACAATCAACCGTAAATGCATTACAAAAGCAGTCATCCGTAAGTGAGCTCATGTTATCGTAATAAATAAACATGTGTAATGGTTGCGTGTGTGCTTTTACTTACGTTTGTCTGTGTTGTTGTTTTTTTTCTTTATTTTATATATTTTTTTCTTTCCAATTTGGGATAAGGGGAAAACTATTATTAAAGTTTTGTTACTAATACTAGTTTAAATGTTTAAAACATTTAGTTGTTCCCTTTAAATATTTGCCAGAACATCTTTTCTCATATAGATCTTGAATGAGTAGCAAGAGATATATACATTTATTTTTGTTTTTGTTCTTGTTTTTCTTTATTTTATTTCATTTATTTATTTTTCATATTTTTTTTAGTTTTTTTTCCAACTAGGGACACATGGTAAATCACTCATGATTAAAATTTTTAGCTAATACGAAATCAAAACTTACTACTTTCTTTATGTGTGAGTGTTGTTTGTCTATAATATAAATCATTTTGTTATTCCTTTTAATTATTAATTTATTATTTTTTGTTTCCCCGATCATTTTTTCTCTTTTTCATATAATACTATTTTATATATAAGTTTTCGTTCTTTTTTTTCATTGTCACATGTAGTAATTAATCATATATGTCATTATCTATTTAAATGGAACACTATTCTTGACATTTTTTTTTCACTATTCATGGTGATCATGTATATGTATATAGGTTGTAAATGGTACTATTTTAATGATGGCATTTAATTCACTTGGAATCGAGGGACAATTTGTTTTTTAAATGTCATTTCAACAATTTCCCATTTTTTCATCAAATATAGATTAAAGGTCATGTGCCATTTTTGTCTTTTTTTCATATTTTTCATATTTATCAGTTTGATGTTTTATTGTTTTCCTCCATATCTTACGTTTGTGGTTGGTGGTGTGTGTGTCAACAATGTATTTATGGGTACTTTTGTGAATTGCTACTTTGGGTGTTCTGTTCATTGTTTACTTATTCTGTTGCAGTTTAGAGGATTACAGAGCGGCCATTGGGGCATTTCATAATCGTATGGTGAAACGACTTGGACTCGTCAAAATATTTAAAGATTCATTTAGAGATATATTACTGACTAACCTGAAATGCTCGCTCTTCTTTATCTTCATGATTGTCCTTCAAAGTGTTAATCCTAATGTAAATATTTTATATCTCCTTTATGTACTGCACTTCATCCTCTTAATTGGTTATATTGAACAAAATCCTGGTCCCGTTAGTTTAGATTCCAGTAGTATTGGGAGTAACTATATTACTCTTTGTAATTTAAATATTCGAAGCATAAGAAACAAATTAGACTTCCTGGAAAACTTTTCAGATGAATTTGACATATTGCTCCTGACAGAAACACATCTTGACGAAAGTATTTCCAATTCTGAATTGTTTATAGATTCTTTTTTCTTCAAATTTACATCGGAAAGACAGGTCGAATCACTCTGGTGGTCTTTTGATATATTGTTCTGATGAAATTCGCATGACTAGAATTTCCCAATTAGAAAACGATGTTGATGACACGCTTTGGGTCAGTGTGTATGGGAAAGGTCAATCTTTTATTTTATGTAACACTTATCGTCCACAATGGATAGATATTGATTACTGGACGAGATTAAGCTGCGCTATCGAGTTGGCCCAGGAAATGAACGAAAATATCGTGATTGTTGGGGATCTTAATTCGGACCTCTTCAAAGTACGCAATAATAAATTAATTGACATAATCGAAACTTTTAATTTATGTAATGTTATTGAAAAACCGACAAGAGTGAGCGATCATTCCAGCACATTACTAGATCCGATCATTATGAGTGAAAATTTAAAATGTATATATTCTGATGCTTTAAATATACCAAATTATATTAGTGATCACCTTGCAGCAATTGCTTCGATATTATGTCCAAATTCAACCTCATGTACTTTCAAAAGGGAAATTTGGCAATACGACAAAATTGATACAGATTCATTTAAACAAAAATTAAATGAAATCAATTGGGACAGAAATATTGGAAATTTAAACGATGTTGATGAAATGTGCGAAAAATTCACCAATACGTTCATCGAAATTGCCCGTGATTGTATTCCCACAAAAGAAATAACTATCCATAAAAATGACAAGCCATGGTTCAATAACTTGTTAAGAAAAGAAATTAGAATTCGTGACCGATTGAGAAAAAATGCCTTAAAACATAACAGTTCTGCTGAAATTAACAAATATAAAAAACAAAGAAATAAGGTTAACAATATGAAAAAAGTAGCAAAAGAAAATTTTGAAAATAAAATGGATAATTTTTTCCTTGATAATGCACCTAATTGGAAAACTTATTGGAAAATTATGAAACTTCTCATTAAATCAAACAAAGGTAGTGATTCTATGCCCCCTCTTCAAAATATTATAAACGTGGATAACTTGGATGATATTGTATATGACGATAAAGAAAAATGTGAATTACTGAATAATTATTTCTGTCAAATAACAAAACTTGATGAAGCAAACGGGGATGTCCCTGTTTTCGAAAACAGAACCGAAAGTTCATTGGATGATATTTATATCACTGAAAGTGAAATAATGGACGTTGTTGAAATTCTTGATCCTAAGAAAGCAACAGGTCCTGACAAAATTAGTCACAAAATGCTTAAATTTAGTATTGAATATATAGCTAAACCTTTATCTATTATATTTAATAAATCATTAACACAAAATAAATATCCATCATCATGGAAGTTGGCCCATGTTATAGCAATTTTCAAGAAAGGTGATGTATCATTGCCATCTAATTACCGACCAATATCTTTAATTAGTTGTTTGGGTATAGTGATGGAACGGGTGGTTTATAAGCATGTCTATAATCATCTGATCTCTAATCAACTTATTTATAAATATCAATCAGGTTTTCTATCGAAACATTCAACTGTTCACCAATTGATCGAACTTTATAATTCAATTTTAAACTCTCTTGAAAAGAAAGAGTATCATTGTTTCGTCTTTTGTGATTTTTCAAAGGCATTTGACAAGGTATGGCACAGAGGATTAATACAAAAACTGAAATCGTATGGAATAAGGGGTAATCTTCTAAGTTGGTTTCAAAGCTATCTTTGTGACAGGAAACAATTAGTTATTAATAAGAACGTTTCTTCAGATGCATGTAATATTTATGCTGGGGTACCCCAAGGGTCTGTCCTTGGACCCCTTCTCTTCCTCATATATATAAATGACATAGGTGAAAATCTTATTTCTCTTACTAGACTCTTTGCAGATGATACATCTATGGGATATTCCAGTGATAAAAAGGAAGAGGTTGAATTTATTATAAATCAAGACCTCAATAAAATAAATAATTGGTCCAAAAAATGGCTTATGTCATTCAATCCTGACAAAACAGAAATAATGGTATTCTCCAATACTGATGTCTCAGATAGCTTTAATTTTTCGTTTGACGACAAGACAATAGGTGTAACCAAAACCCATAAGCATTTGGGAGTTACTTTCTCACAAGATGTAAAGTGGAGCGAGCATATTGGAAATATAATTAAAAGTGCAAGACAACATTTAGGAGCGTTACGTAAACTTAAATTCAAAATGAATAGACAAAACTTAGAAAAGATGTATTTAGTATATATTCGGCCTATTTTAGAATATGGTTGTGAAGTTTGAGATAATTGTCAAAATTTTAATACTATAAAATTAGAACAAGTACAATTGGAAGCTGCCAGAATTGTTACTGGACTGCCGATATTTACAAAAACCGATATTATTTATCAGGAAACGGGTTGGGAAACTTTAGAAAAAACGGAGACAGAGGAGAAAACTTCAACTTTTTTATAATATAAAAAATGGTTTAGCCCCACAATATTTAAATGAACTCGTCCCCCCTACCATTCAAAGTACAACAACTTACCCATTAAGAAATGGAAATGATTTAATTGTTCCTTTTTGTAGACTGTCTTTAACGTTTACGTTATTTATACCATCAACTGTCCGAGATTGGAATAAACTTGATGATTCAGTCCGCAATTTAGACAGTTTGTCGAAATTTAAAAGGGCCCTCCTTGAGAATAGTCCTAACAATCTTATACCAAAATATTATATGTTTGGTTCGAGAAAATTAAATATTATATTAACTCAAATTCGTTGCTCAGCTTCTTTCCTCAACTCTGACTTATTTAGAGTAAATATTGTCCAAAGCGCTTCTTGCAGATGTGGAGCTATTCAGGAGAACGCTGAACACTATTTTTTTGAATGCAATCAATAAACCGAAATTAGAAATATTATGATTCAAAATTTACATCAATTATTAGTTCCAATTAATCTTGACCTTCTGATTATAGGTAATTCGAAGTTAACTTATGACCAAAATTGTACAATTTTTAAAGAAGTCCATAAATTTATAAAGGCGTCCAAACGATTCATCATCAGCTAGTGAATAAAACCATGAGTACAAATCTTTTCCCATGTAAATTTGTTGTCGTACCTACCAACCACAAACGTATCTGTATTTGGTTGTGAATTAAGTTAATGATTTACATTCTATATAATCTTTATTGTGCATGCTCTTTATATTATATTTCGTTATTGTTATTTATTGTTAACAAAGGAGAAGACTTCATAAGTTGGTAAAACTTGTGTCTCATCCTTTTTGTCTCTTTATTTTGAGCAAATAAAATAATTATAAACTAAAAACTAAAATAGCAGATTTTTACATTTCATATTTCATTCTAAAATGGCCGGTGACCCCTCATTTTTATTTTATTTTTCGTATGCTCTAATAACAAAGGGTAAATCATGAAAATATCAGAAAATTCTATCTGACGAAATTTTAGACCCCCGTACCACCTTAAATATCAAGCATGAAGGATCTTTTTCTAGATGCATGTTTAAGGTATTCCGAAAGCAAGACAGCAGGAAATTCCATATATTTTTTGACATTCCAAAAAAAAAAACGTGCTCAATAGTTTCTATAGTTTCATTACAAAAAGTTCAAAGGGATGTCTCAAATAATTTACATTTCATGAGTAATTTGTTTGTATATATAATACGGTGATTAATTTTGTACTGGAAAGCCTAAAGTGAAGCATCAGTGGTTAACTGAAAAGCATTATTGTATATTTGTCTACTGATCTTCTGTGATTTCTCCTCCAAAAATGTTTCCCATTTTATTTAACTTTTAATTGGTTTCTCAATAACTTTATCTATCAATATGTTATAGAAATATTTCGTTGGTTTCGGGAGAGATTTTAATGTTTTGATATTTGAGCTAGTCACTTCATTAAGTTTGACTGATCTCGCAATTACGGATTTCCACTCTCTAGGCAACGCATGAATTTAACTATTATATTCCATGAAATTAATATTTAAACCTGTTTTCACTTTTAAATCTTCTAAAGTNCCCCCCTCTGTGTTTAGAAACTTTGTTTCGCTCGCTACGTTCGCGAATCCTCACTACTATTTTTAACCCCCCGCTTGAAAAGTGGGGTATATAGTGATGAGGTTGTCCGTCAACCCGTCCTTCCGTCTCTTCGTCTTTGAGTCAGTCCGTCCGTTACACCTGAGGGTACCCATCTTTTATCTGCTACTCCTCCTGAACCACTGAATAGATTTTCGTGGAACTTTAAAACATACCAGGTATAAACCAGGAAGCGTTTTTGATGAAAATCACGTGCGTAAGCTTCATCACGTACATGATGAAAATCACGCGCGTTTATTTCATCGCCAATATGATGACAAACACGCTTATGTGAAGAAATTTGTTGCGCAGATTTCATGATCAACCAAGTGATGAAGGAAACGCGCGTGATTTGCATCATCTTCGTTAGAGTGAAAACACGCGCGTTTAATTCTTCACCTATATGATGAAATGCACGCATCTACTGCAAAATTAGTTGCGCAAATTTCATCAACTAAGTGATGAAGGCAACGCGCGTGTTTTGCATCATCCTCGTTAGAGTGAAAACAGGGGTTTAATTCATCACTTATATGATGAAACACATGTTTGAGTTGTCAACTATGCTTTCATCGCAAAATATATATGTTATGATATGTTGTATTTTATGGATGTTTATGTTGCAAATAAATAAGTAAATCAATTTTTGAATTTTGCAAAATTCACACGATTTCTGTTTTTTCTTTACTTTTCGAAGCTACGTACGATTCTTTTAAGTTTTGAATTGTCACATTGTTAAATGTAGTTAACTGATCTGCATTTGTTAAATAAATTAAATAAATCACACTAAACTCTTCTATTTGAAATTTTTCTCGGAAAATTGAAGGGGTGAAACCAAATCTGTATCCACCAATGTGGAACTACCCAACGTTTTTGACTACTTATTTATGATTTTTAACATTAATTTCACTATTTAGAAACTTAAAGTTAGTAAAAAAAAAGAANGTACATCTCAATATACGTGTTTGAAGTAATCTATACTTCAATAATAGATAATAGATTAAAAATGAATCAAGTTAAATGATAATAAGAAATTAGACAAAGTAAAAAACAAAACATTAAATGATATATATAAAAAAAAAAACAAATAAATGATTACATTATTTATCAGTTTTTCATTACCATTACGTAATACAAACCCTTCCAAGTACAGGAAATCAACTGACATTCTATTAGATCCGACAAACTGCATTTTATTGCAGGATATGTCATGCCAGGTATTATCAAACAAAATGATATTACAGATGTCGGCTTCTTATACACTGAAATGATAATAAATGTTCGTTTCTAACACACCTGGTTTTCGCTTGCAATTGAAATTATTCCATGTGTCATAAAAATAAATACATGTATATTACTAAATACAGATTTATTTTCTACATAGTTTGATTTTGTCTCAAATCGCGCATGTTTTCACTCGAACAAGGATGATGCAAAACACGCGCGTTTCTTTCCTCACTTTGTTGATGAAATTTGCGCAACTCAGTGATTCTCAGAAACTACCTGTCCAATTATAACCAAACTTAGTCACAATGGTCTTTAGATGGTCCCTTCCAAAAAAGGTATCCGGCAGGTCCGTACCT
>MJUU01038619.1:109543-122491 GCA_002080025.1 Modiolus philippinarum | reverse complement strand
CATGCTTACCCTTCCGGAGCACCTGATGTCACTCCCGGTTTTCATGGGAGTTCACACTATGAGTGCCTTAGTTCTTAATGTTATCTTTTTATTTCCGTGCATTGTAGCTGTCTCACATCCTTGTTTTGTCTTTGTTTTTATCTGTTACCGTTTCTGCCATGTCTTTGGACTTCGATTTTTGTAGTCATCGCTTCCCTTGTTCCTTCGGTATTCTACTGCCGTTGTTTCATTACGGAAGATGACATTAATACAGTACTTTTAGAAAAAAGACGGGGGTAGTATGAAAATAATCCGGAACACTGAGATGTACTTTCAAAGTTAAACTTTAATAAAGGGAAGTAATTCCCCAAAAAGGGGCATGGTCGCGTGATTTTAGCTCATGAATAAAATACCCCCAATTCTTCCTTATGTGTATCTTGTACACTATACAGGATATCGATTTTAGCCACGCCCACTTCCGGTATTTATGGTCACCCAGAAATCACCAAAAAATCATTTGTTTTATTATATTTTCCATAAAATAATATGTTGTTTTATGTATTGCAAGATAAAAACGATATATAATTAGTGTCTTCAGATATCAAATGTATTTGTACTCGGCACGAAACAGATTGAAATGCTCGCCAAAGGCTCGCACGTCAATCTGTTTCTAAGCCTCGTACAAATACAGTTGATATTTAAAGACACTAACTATATATTGTCTATGTATCCATACACGCATAACTCTACAAGTAAAGTTGAAATAAAATTTTGATGCCGCAATCTAACATTTATATAAAGGATATGTGTCAACAAAATTCAAACATACATGTATTTATAAATCCTACATAAGGCACAATAACATAAATATTGTTCTTGTCGGTATGTTGTCATGCGTCTTCAGTTATAGGTATTTGGTTATCCCTTTATTTAAAAATAGACCCGGATCTGTTGTGTTTGTTTACATCGGTCACCAGCTATTTTTAAACATGACACAAAATAAACACAAACCGTAACAAACCAATATATTGGTCGTATTTTAGGTAAGTAAACATACATTTTCATTTGTCGGTTATTTTATGTAAGTAAAACATACATTTACATTTGTTGGTTTCGTCAAAAAAAAAAACCAACTTTTAGCTCATTACCACAGAAAGGTACTATTGACCGTACATTTAGAAAATCCCTGTGCTGAAATAACGTTGTGATGTTATAACACATAAAAATATGTATATATGGAATGTTTGTGACGGCCACAATTTTTCCCCAACCATCAAAAGACTGAGCTGATCAACTAAATAAATGAAAAAAAATAAACAAAAAAAGTTGATTTTGTTCCTGAAGAGATGCGTGGTCACCAATCATGACTATTTTTAACCACCCCGGTGAATACGAAAATTGATTTAAAAAATCGCAATCCTGGAGTATTATGATTTATTTGTTTTGTAAAATTTAAAATCTACCATTTTACAAAATATATTGTAATAAGAAATAATGTAAAAAAAAGTAAAAAAAAATATTAAAAAAAATAACCATTTGCTTTAAATTTATTAAAGTGTGTGTGTTGGAGACTGAGGTTGTGATATTTCATGATCATTTTTTGGGCACCAACCAATCTTTTCTAATCCCCCCTGCAACAAAGTTGAGGATATAATTTTACCCGTGTCTGTCACTCCGTCAATCCGGTCTACATTCCAAATTCATGTTTTTCATGACCTTTTCGGAGACCATAATGAATCGATAATTTGCATATGAGTTTACCTTGATTAGTTATATACATCTAGCAGATCATATTTCAGATTCGTGATTTTTTGTAGGAGTTATTGCCCTTTAAGATTTCAAATTTCGTCACATAAGAGCTTTCCGGACTTTTTCTGAAGACCATCAATGAACATCTATTTGTGTAATTATGTCTTTGTTTTGAATATCTAATCGAAAAAGCAAATTCAATAGATGTTTATTTTTATGATTGGCCAGTGGTTTGTGACATTTTTTTGTTTTAATCTCTGAGTTTCGATCTTTTCAGGTACAACCACTCTTTATCTATATAATGTCATTTCCTAACCCTGAGACAAAACCATTTAAAATATGTGACATGTGTTACTACTCTAACCCTCAAATCTTGGTACAAAAATGATCAGCAATTACTGTTTTCAGTTCATTGTGTTGCAGGGACGTAAAAAGAGTAGAAAAATCAAAAGTTTGAATGCTATGACAATATGTGAGACTGGTTGACGATAGCTATTCAAGGAGATCTATTGAATTTTTAAGAATCTACATCTGATTCACACCGGTAGTGGAGTACACTTTATCGCAGTAATTTTTCAAGCCATCTCTGACTGCAGTCAACAAAGTATTGAGGACCTGTGAAAGAGGTTTGAAGTCCGTAAAAGATTCCCGTGCGTCTTTACATTTCAGTTATGGTGCACTTGTTCTTGAGAGAATATCTCATATGGATACACTATCATACTTTCAAATTTTGGCATTTTATTTATTTTTCTAATTTTCAAATGTTATTATATATATATTATATGGCTCACCATTCTGTTTATAGTGACAGCGTGTCATTTTTTATTGTGTCAAGTTTTCTTGCAATTGACTCGATGAGCGCCCTGTGGTTATTTATATGTTGTGATTGTCTTCTACGAGTCTCTTTGTAGGTCAAAGGATGATAACAGTTGCAGAACGCTTTGCCAGTTAATTTTATGTTTATTGACAACCCCACTTCCAGGATGAAAAGGATACATGGATGTAGCGTTACTCGACAATTTAGCAATGATTATTCCACTCAAACCAGTGCTTAAAGCCGTTTTGAACATACTATGAAGTATGAACATAGCTCATTATTGAAGGCCTCATGGTGACTTCAAGATGAAGAACGTTAACGTTAAAAGCATTTTTCTATTGTAACTGGGGATTTATTCCACAGTTTGTTCCTCCCTATTTGGTAAAATGCACAATGGTAGAATTTTCAAAACATCTCCTTGACTAATCACAATCGAGTACTAACCGTTATGGAATACACACTAAGGTAGTAATGCAATAGGTTGTTTATAAATCCGGAAATTTGCACGTCGGAAAGAAAGTACTCTTACACTATTGCTTGGTTTGATCATGTATTTGTAGAGACTTTTTCTCTTGTGCATTTACTCCATATCCTTTCAATGTTAAGAAGTGGTGCATCTGAATAACCTGCAATGAATCTTCCATTTGTGTGGATTGTTATGAGGCTTAGGAACCAAACGTTTTAAATGCTAATATCCCAGTCAAGTAATCAGGATTTGAATGTTATTTTTTTTTTGGTTCATTTAAAGTAAATCTTTCAAAATGTGTGCATGATATATAAATATCCGACTGCAATAGACAATAAAATCTGCGCCATTGAAAGAGTTCCAGGTTAAAATTAATAAGTACACCTAAAGTGAATGCATAACCTGCTTACACTAAAGTATTATGACAATCAGTTAACAAACCGTCAGAATATTGCTACACAGTCATATCATGTTATCATCATTTGTCCACAAAATATTGTGCAATCATTCAGATTATTATATTGCACTTTTGCTTCTATGTATAAAGTAAGGTAATATACCTGCTCCATAGTATGTGATAATGCGCAGTTGATCATGTGCACACTAAGGTTGATTGAGTTTCCAGGCCACACCCTTTCGATATCAACATTATAGAAATACCACACCACTTTTTGATGCCATCACTCAATCAAATACAAAAATTCTATACTCGATTAATAAACGGAATAACAGACGAAAAAGAACTCGCGTAAACCCTCTTTCAATTATACTGTATTGCTCCGTTAAATTAACAATTTTGAAATAATATGGTGTAAATGCACAGGATAAAAACGTGGTAGTAGTAGAACCAAGCAATGGAAGAACGCTTTTATTGTTGTTTTTCATCTTGAAGTCACCATAAGGACTTCAAAAATTAGCTATGCATATACCTCATAGTAAGTTCAAGAAGGCTCCTAGCACTGGGTCTAGGGGAATTTATTGATAAATGTCGAACAACGCCACATCCATGCATGCCTTTTGTTCATGAATGCGAGGTAGTCAACAAACATAAAATTAACGAGGAAAGTCTTTGTTACAACTACTGTCATCCGTTGCCCGACACAAACTTTCATATAAGACAATCGCAACATGTAAACAACAACAGGCCACTCATCTAGTCAATTGCAAGAAAACTTGGCATAATAAAACAATGAAATGTGGGCACTATAAACACAATGGTCAAGAAAGCATTTGGAAATTACAAAAAATGAAAGTAAAAAATTGTAACAATTAAGATATTCTCTCAAGAACAAGTACACCATAACTGAAATGTATAAAGAGCATACATCTCTCGCATACTGCTGGAGAAACATTCACAAGCCTTAAATTAACAATAAAAGGATATGAAGTAAATGCACATTAGGCAATGTCTCTACAAATACATGTTAGAACTAAGCAATGGAACAACACCTTTATTGTTATTCTTTGTCTTGCGGCTCTCAACAATGAGCTAAGCTCATACCTCATACTAGTAGTAAGTTAAAGGCGGCTCCTTACACCGGTTTGAGCGGAATGCAGTGCTAAATGTCGAGCAACGCCACATCCTTGTATATATTTGTTCATGGATCCATGCGGGGTAGTCAACACAAAATGTTCTTACAACTGCTGTCATCCGCTGCCAGACAAGAAAACAATCACAACATATAAACAACCACAGGGCACTCGTGCAGTCAATAACAAGAAAAACAATGAGATTTGGTACTACAAACATAATGGTAAGACTAGCATTTGGATACAGGGACATTAGGGGCATCATTAATAGGCGAACAATCTTTAATTTTCCCCCAAAATAGTTATCAACCAGCTGAAAATTCCCAAAACCAATTCACAGAAAAAAGTCCCCCCCCTCATAAACAGTAAACGGTGTTTTGTGTCGCCTGAACACGCAGTGTGTGGCGACATATAGGGATCACTTTAGTCGTCTTGCGTCGTCGTCGTCGTTGGCGATGTCCGTCCCACTTTTTTGTAACACTTTTCTCAGCAACTACATATCACAGCTACATGAAATTTTGAATGTGACTTCAGTATGGAGTTCTATATTGCGCTTATCAAATTCAGGTGTGTTGGACGTCTACTTCCTGTTTACCGACTTAGAATATTTTCAACAAGTACTTTAAATGGTCAAAATTTTCGTAATACTTTTCTCAGCAACTATAAATCACAGTCACTTAGAATTTTGTATGTGATTATAGTATGGGGTTCTATATTGCGCTTATCGAATCCAGGTCTGTAGGACATCTACTTTCTGTTTACCGACTTGGAATATTTTCAACAAGTACTTTAAATGGTCAAAATTTTCGTAACACTTTTCTCAGCGACTATAAATCACAGCCACTTGAAATTTTGTATGTGACTTCAGTATGGGGTCTCATAATGCGCTTATCGAATTCAGGTCTGTCCGACAATTTCTTCCTGTTAACTGACTTTTCAACAAATACTGTTAATGGTACAAATTTTCGTAACACTTTTCTCAGCAACTACGTATCAAAACCACTTGAAATTTTGTATGTGACTTTTGTATTTTGTTCCATATTGCGCTTATCGAATTCAGGTCTGTCGGACATCTACTTCCTTTTCACTGACTTGGAATATTTCCAACAAATGCTGTCAATTGTAAAAGTTTTCGTAACACTTTTCTTAGCAACTACAAATTACAGCCACTTGAAATCGTGTATATGACTTAAGTATGGGGTTCCTTATTACACTTATCGACTGACATCTACTTCCTGTTTACCGACTTGGAATATTTTCAACAATTATGGTCAGTGGTGCAAATTTTCGTAACACTTTTCTCAGTTAATTCAATTGATTCATCTTGAACTCTTTAAAAATGTAAGTCATATGTTGTTCGCCTGATTTAATTGTGTACCTAATACTTAAAATAAATTTTACAGTTTTAGAGGTTCACTGAGCAAAATAGCTCAAATGTTAATTTGGTTTGTTAATCTGCAAGACCTTCAAAATTATAATTCATATTCTAAACAAATGTTTTTTCATACACTTTATACTTATAATTTTGATTTTACAGATCAAAATGGCTCTTTAAAGTGCAGGCGTTCCATGGAACACCCATCAATTTTTTATTTTCAATTTAACAGTTTAAAAAGTAAAGATTAAACAACACAGAAAACACCAAATGGTCCATCAATAGTTAACAACTTTTTTATTTTATCAAAAGCATTTGACAACCAGCTGAAAATACCAAAAAAACACATCAACAGGAAATGTCTCTCCATCTTCGGAAATAACACAAAAAATATCAAAATTCCAAAATTTGGAAGTATAAAACTGTTTCCATAACCTAACCCTATATTGATCTCGTAGAATTGAAATAAATATATAGTGCGTACATATATTGTAGACATCATTCAGTCTGCACTGTGAATTAGATCCAAATAAATTTGCCTTGTGTCTTTAAATTGTAAGCCATCATTGCCAATATATAAAAGAACTATGGACAATTTCAGTTGACCAAGTCGCTTTCTTCTTGTCGACTTCTTTATTTTCGATGAAACTGGTAGGCTAATGGACGTGCTCCTAAGTTGTCAAATTCTATTTTCAAATAGAATTTAAGCTAAAAATGAAACCGTTTATTGATTAGCATGTATTTTTTTTTTATTAAATTTCAGCACATTTTAAGGATTAGAAACCATGGCAGGAAGAAGGAAATATGGACTTCTAGTTGATGATAGTGATAAAGATGGTTTGTTTAATATTATAAACATAATGCCCTTGGATGAAGGTGTTAGGGTAGATTAACACACGAGGTAAAAATATCACCCGAGACAACGTCGAGGGTGATAATTTTTCACCGAGTGTGTTAATCGAACTAACACTTTCATACACGGGCATTATGATTTTTATTATACTGAATGTTTATTGTATAATATGTCTCAAAATCATAATTCTGAAAATTATGATAAAAATATTTTTTTTATGCAGCATCAAAAACACATAAACAAAAAGTCGATCGGCACTGTTACAGCTTTGAACTGTAGCTAAATCGCTTTAACTCCAATAAAATTTGTGACAAGGTTCTTTTTTATGATTAGGTTACTTTTATTTTACTAATGAATACATTTAAAACTAAGTCAGCTTTACTTGTTGTTGTCAAAAACAAAAGTGACGAGAATCTGTATACATCAATGACGTCATCGATCGGAGCGGGTGTTAATTTTAACATTAACACCCGTTGCTAATGATTAACACATGTTGCTAAGGATGGGTGTGGCTAATGAAACGTTAGTATAAACATATTGCCCTTGGATGAAGATGTTAGGGAAGATTAACACACGAGGTAAAAAATTATCACCCGACACGAAGTGGAGGGTGATAATTTTTTCACCGAGTGTGTTAATCGCCCTAACATCTTCATCCAAGGGCAATATATGATTTTTATACGACCGCAAAAATTTTGCGGTCGTATTATGTTATGGCGCAGTCGTCGGCGTCGGCGTCGGTGTCGGCGTCGGCGTCGGCGTCGGCGTCTGTGGCCAGCATAACTTTGTTTCTAGTGGACGGATCATCTTCAAATTTCAGTATGTGGTGTCTTGGCATAATGGCTATCCCGGGTTTTAATGTCGGGTTTATGGCCCCACCCGTTTCNTATAAAAATATTTTTTTTATGCAGCATCAAAAACACATAAACAAAAAGTCGATCGGCACTGTTACAGCTTTGAACTGTAGCTAAATCGCTTTAACTCCAATAAAATTTGTGACAAGGTTCTTTTTTATGATTAGGTTACTTTTATTTTACTAATGAATACATTTAAAACTAAGTCAGCTTTACTTGTTGTTGTCAACAACAAAAGTGACGAGAATCTGTATACATCAATGACGTCATCGATCGGAGCGGGTGTTAATTTTAACATTAACACCCGTTGCTAATGATTAACACATGTTGCAAAGGATGGGTGTGGCTAATGAAACGTAAGTATAAACATATTGCCCTTGGATGAAGATGTTAGGGAAGATTAACACATGAGGTAAAAAATTATCACCCGACACGAAGTGGAGGGTGATAATTTTTTCACCGAGTGTGTTAATCGCCCTAACATCTTCATCCAAGGGAAATATGATTTTTATTATACTGAATGCCGAGTTGAAAAGCGTTAAAAAACAATAACTAGAACAAGAACATTGAAAAGAAATAACATTACATGTCACATGGTTTGTTTTTATACTCTTTCTCAAGTGGGAATATTAATCGGTAAACTTCGGTCGGAGCGGGTATTAATTTTCAAGATCGGCAAACTTCAGACTGAGCGGGTGTTAATTTTTAAAAAAAAAAGATCGGCAAACTTCGGGCTGAGTGGGTGTTACTTTTTTAAGATCGGCAAAATTCGGGCTGAGCGGGTGTTAATTTTAGACATTAACACCCGTTGCTATGGATGGGCGGGGCTAACTAAGGATTAGTCAAAATTAACAAATGCAGCTTGTCCAATGAAATTATTGGATAATAAAAGAAATTTGCATAAAGTATAATAATGAAAATTAACAAATGCCGATTATCCAATGAAATAAACAGATAATGTAAGAAATTTGCATAAAGTATTATAAAAGAAATTATTGAGAGTCATTAATTTCATAAGCAAATACATACTAAACACATATTATTCTGAAGTCATTGATCATATTACTATTAAATACTGTGTTCTTAGAATACTAACAGTGATACATGAGTTAAAGAATTGACCAAATCGTTGACGTTTAACATGATTTTTTTATTATTTCAAATAATGGGCTTTCTTTTTAGCTCACCTAGCTATGCCAGGGTTAGCTTTTCCATCACTTGGCGTCTGTCCACCCGTCTTTAGCTCACTTGCAAAAATCTTCTCTACAACCACGTACTGAGATAAAAGGTACCAAACTCACACTGAATTATTACGAGGGTTTCTAGTTTCAAATTTCTTATTTTCTACGTGCTAGGTCAATTATCATGGCTGTCGTTACTAAAAATTGAACATAGGGGGTAAATTGCAGTTTTTGGAAAATTACTCGAAAACCGTTACAGAAATAAAAAAAAATCTGACTTGGGGGTGCAAATAATCAGCATGACAAGATCTACTAACCCTTCAATTTTGAAAAAAAATCTGATGACCCATTTTAGGGTTTTGCCCTTTTTGATAAAATTTCACTTAAAAAACTATAACATATAGAGATGGAGTTTAATTGCAAAAATGTTCAGTATGTCAAGATTTACTCACATTGAAACTTTGAAGAAAATCCAGTACCGATATAGCTGTTATAGCCATTTATTGGTCAAATTTTTCATGATTATATACCTTATTAAAAAGAGAAGGTAACAGGAAACACTACAATGGCCGCAAATTACAAACACATGCCACAGTCTTCCAGGGAACTGCACAAGAGAAAAAAAAGAAAAGAAAAAAGGAAAAAACGATAAAAAGACAAAAGAGAAACATAGACAACGATAGGAACTCGGGATAGCTGGACTTAGTATCGGCACTAGCAAGAGCTAGCAGTGGAGTTTAACCAGTTTATTGGTATCTAAATCTCCCCTTTCTCTATCCCGTTTCCATATAGTTTAATAAACATACAAATAAAGCTAAGACATGGTAGACTACTAACCCTCAGACCATAATCTTGAGAAGGAATTAATAAGACAAAACGTTATTTAGAAAGATGGGCCAAGGAGTGCTTGCCGCTAAAGCCGGCTAGCTCAAGGGGACTGGTCTGGTGGTATAACACTGTCGCACTACGGAAAAAAATTATGTCTTATATTTCAAAACCACTTCGAGATTGAGTTCAACTTTAAGTTGCAAAAATATACAGCATATCAAAGACTATATTTGATTGAACAAATTAAGTTGTTCGGCCTCGTCCAAGATGGCCGCAAGTGGGAACATAGTTTACTATTTGACCCTTTTGGAAAACATTACCATTTGACCCTATAGGAAAACATTTTCAAAGATCTCATTCAGAAAATCTATTAGGCTAATTAGATGCAGCCTTGGTAAAAACAGTCTATAGTTGGTCCTTTGAAAAGTGTGTTTCTTAATTCCTCATCAAATCCTCTGCAAAAACGATGCCAAACTTGGTAATAAAAGTCCTTGTTAGGTCCCCTTTAAAGATCTGTCGGGCAAGTCAAAGATAGACGCCAGTGTAAATCTAAGTTTAACATTGTACCCTGTTGGACAACACATCCAAACATTTTTTTCCTCTGGAAAATGATAGGTCAATTTTAGCAAAACTTGCACTCAATAGTTCTTAATTGACCCCTTTGAAAAATGTGTCTGACAAGTCTGAATCCCATCCAAGATGGCCCCAAGCGAGGAACAATAGTTTATCAATTGCCAATATATGAAAGCATTCAAAGATTTTCTCCTCGTAAACAACAAAGCCAATTGGATCCAGACTGGGTCACAATAGTTCTCGTGTGGCCCCTTTAATTATATGGTAAATCAACACTTCATCGAAGATGGCCACCAGCGGCAGTGAACTTAGTTTAACATTGTAACCTTAAGGAAAACACATTCAACAAAATTTCCTCTGAAACTATTAGGCCAATTTGAACCAAACTCGGTCAAGATAGTCCGTAGTTGATCTCTTTTGAATTTTAAATTTGCAAGTCCGCTTTACATCCAAAATGGTCGCCAGTGGGAAACATAGTTTAACATTGGACCCTACGGGAAGCCATTCAGAGATTTTCTCCTCTGAAACAATTAAAGCCAATTGGATCCAAACTTGGTCACAATATTTCTTTGATGGTCCTCTTTTAAAAAAATTTCCATTAAGTCTGCACCTCTACTACGCCAATTGAAACCAAACATAGTCACGATTGTCCTTGGTTGATGCCTTTCAAAGTTTTTTTTATTGGTTCCGTGTTGTCATTTTTGTAAATGTGTGCTCTGCATTTTTCTTTTCTGTGTCGTGCTCATGTTATTTCTTTGTTTCTTTGTTTTTATACGACCGCAAAAATTTTTGCGGTCGTATAATGGTATGGTGCTGTCGTCGTCGTCGTCTGTAGACACTTTTGTTTTTTGTCAATAACTTAAGTTCCAGTTGATCAATCCTTATGAAATTTTAACACAATGTTCTTGGGCACAAAAGGAAGACTTTGATAAGTTTTGGTTATTGTGACCCCGCTCGTTTCTAAAAAAAGGGAACAAAAAGGGTTAAATTGGGTGTTTTCACATATAAGGCTGTAGAATCTTTATTATTTATCGGATTTTGATGGGGTTTCTTGGAGAATGCTGCTAAAGAAATTTCCAATCTGGGGTATGTCAACGGATTTCACATCACATGTACCGTTCTTGAGATAAATGGGGCCCAATTGGGGTGAATTTCAAAAATTTCATTTTTTTCTATTTCTAGTCTGATTTTGATGTAGTTTTTTCCAGTTGATTCCTTATGAAAAACTAATATAGCTCTGCACCTTCAGATTTTTGATATCTTGTTTCCTTTCCGAGCTGTGAGTGGCCAAACGGGGCCAAAATTGCAAGATGCAGATTACCTACACTTTTATTTTTCATCGGATTTAGATGGGATTTTTTTCTTTGGATTCCTCTTGTTATAAGCTTTTAGCAGTATTGCAATAGATTTGGTGCAGCTCTTACCGTTTCCAATCTATTTAGGGTCGAAGGGCCAAAATTGCTATTTTTAGAAGTATGTGAAATTTTTATTTTTCATCAGATTTGATGGGATTTTTCTCTTTGGATTCCTTATAACGTTAGGTTTAAGTAGTACGTGACATATTTGACGTATCTGTTACTGATTCTAAGGGCCAAACAGGGCCAAAATTACAGTTGTTCAAATAACCTAAAATTTTTATTTCCATCAGATTTTTTCTTTGGATTTCTCTTGATGTAACTTAGCTTTTACTTGGAAGTCAACAAATTTTGCATAGCTCTTACCATTTCTGATCAAAAAGGGATCAAAATGGCTGATTTTTATTTTCCCTACTGTATTGCCAGCTCCTTATTGTGTCCATCAAATGCCTGTATCAAGCACGTTACTGTGTCAACATTTGTTATGAATTACACTTGTTTAAATTTCAGTGGTCGACATGCTGCGGTCGTATAATGCTGCGCTCGGCGTAGCACTTTATTCCGATGTTGCCATTGTCTTTGGATTGTTCGTTGAAGACTGACTCACTAACTTTAATGTTCGTTCTGAACTTGACCCCTTTCAAATTAAGGTGCACCATATCCATAATGGTTACCATCACGAAATATCGTTCAACTTTGAAGCAAATACCATCAAGGTCTTTAAACATACTTGAGAATTGGGCCCTTTATTATTTAGGTTATTTCGATACAGTTCTAAAATGCGTCATGTATGTGGTACACCAGTCGGTCTGTAAGTTCTGGTCCTTTCAGCACAAAGTCAATTCATTTTAGAGGTCATGCGTATAAAACTTTATAAACTTCCAATTATATTTTCAAATATATTTTAAGGCATGTAAGGCCATGAAAAAAAAATTATTGGTTTTCAGGCGCTCCCTCATTTAGTTGGAGGCTTGAAAAAAGCCCCTCATTGACCATATTTTTTGCCATTTCAATAAAATAAAAATCAAAAATCACCTCCCTCACTACATTTTTGGTAGTTTTTACAATGTAAAAAGCTGCCTCATCTATTTTTTGCCAAATAAAAAGATAAAAAAAATCACCTCCCTCCCTCATCTGTTTCAATGGAAAATGGCCTGAGAACCAATTAATTAATTTTGTGTGGCCTAATCAACTAATTGAAATTGAAGGAAAACTCTAGAGAGAACTGTTTACCGCCATAATTTGACGTGTTATAACTCAAAAATTCTTACATGGATTTTCAAATATTTTTATGCCTCTGTGAAACGAAGTTTCGGGGGGCATATAGTTTTTGGTCTGTCTGTCTGTTTGTTTGTCTGTTTGTCCACAAAAAACTTTAACATTGGGTA